>JBBMFX010000026.1:1866046-1881339 GCA_037832545.1 Rhabdalestes septentrionalis
GAGAGAGAGAGAGAGAGAGAGAGAGAGAGAGAGAGAGAGAGAGAGAGAGAGAGAGAGAGAGAGAGAGAGAGAGTAAAAATTTGTCAAGGTCCTTTCACTGAAACCTGTTTGCAGTGGCCAGTCTGCTCTTTGACACCTCTGTCTCTACATCAGTACAGATTACTTCCCATGCTCTCCACCCACTATGCCCACAGGCTCCACTCCCAGATATAGAAAGAAGAGAAACTCCTTATCTAAGCCCATGCCTTCTCAACAGAGCACATAGCTTAGAGATGAAACTGCTGCACAACCTGTGACATTAGTCGAGACACCAGTTCATGACAGTGAAACCCATCATCACACCCACATGATTTGAAACTCATCATATGGAGTAACTACTAGTCCACTATTTGCTTTCTCATTGCTCATCCTGAGGCTGGCTGTGTCACGGTCAGACTAGCAGAAGTAGAGTGTGGGCCCAGTTCAGAAAAGTTAACAGTGGAATTTTTTTTAG
This sequence comes from Rhabdalestes septentrionalis, assembly GCA_037832545.1. Lineage (NCBI taxonomy): Eukaryota > Metazoa > Chordata > Actinopteri > Characiformes > Alestidae > Rhabdalestes > Rhabdalestes septentrionalis. Next base: position 1,866,540 of record JBBMFX010000026.1, read on the forward strand.
CAGCAGGGTGCATCTTCTCTCAAAACTGACCTATTAATCAGACAGACATCAGACAAAAACTGGCTTGTGACTTTTGCAGCAACATTGAAATCCCTCCAGCCTTTCCATTACAGTGGTGTTTTACCCACCAGCCAGGCTCTCTCACTGTCCCTCTCCTTCTCCTACTCTGCCTCTTGATAGAATCCACCAGGCTCTCTCACTTTCCCTCTCCTTCTCCTACTCTGCCTCTTGATAGAATCCGAGAAATGCTCTTGCATGTGCATGACCTGCAGGGACTATCCAGCTTGAGCGTGCGTTTCAGGAGTGTGCGTGTCTGCATGCATTTTGGGTTTATACATATTTGTCTTCATTAACACTTGTGTCTGTGTTGTGTGTAAATGTGTACGCAGCAGAGCGTGTTTTATTTGCGTGTAAAAAGGGGGCATAGGGGGAGGCCTAGATCAGCTGTGTGTGTGTGTGCGCAAGGACATGTTGGTGCTGTGTGTGGGAACCCCGCACTCCTCACTTCTCATACATTGTTCTCCCGCTCCTACAAACCGTTAATGCCACAAAAGATGCTCAACCTATTGTGGAGTGGGACAGCTGAGGTGGGGGGAAGGGGATTTGTGTGTGTGTGTGTGTGTGTGTGTGTGTTTGAAGGGGGGTTGTGGGGGGTATGGGACCGAGAGCTAACCCAGACCCACTCAGCTCGGCCCTCTTTCTCTATCACTTTCTCTCTCTCTATTCTGCGCTCTTATCCACTCAGCTCTGCACTCAGCCCCTCTCCAGGGGGATTTGGCCTGGTTGGATTTAGCGGGCTGATGCTTATCATACAATGGCATTAAACCAACTTCAGGTCGGCGGGTTTTTCTCTCTCGCAGCTAAGGGGAGAACTTTGCGGAGGAGTGCTTTCGATGATGTTGCGTTTTCATCACCGCTCCCATGCCAAACGGATCACTAATGGCCGCCTTTTGTGATGCAAATGATGATTGTTTCTTTAATTAAAGCGTGGGAGGAGGTGCTGAGTGAGTTGTGGGATGGAAAGATGAAGGCCTGAGAGAAGGGGTTGGTATTTCCCACCTCGTCCCTTGCTCCCTTTGGACACCGAAGAGGAGGCGGGCCAGACAAACACAATCACCTGTAAATATACCTGCCAAATGTGGTCTCATCCTTCATTTAATGTTCCCTGTTCTTGGGTAAAGCCGTGGCGTCTCCCGTAAAGGCACAGAGTGTTCTGGGACGCCTTTTTTCCCCCACATTACGCAACAGAACAGGGTCTATCTGTGCTCTAAAATATAACAGATTTCCTTCACAGCGCTTTGTCACCACTTTTCTAGCTCTTCGCCTGGGTGCATGCGGGTAATGAGCAAAAGATGTCGAAGAAAATATCTCCGCATCTGCCACCGCATGCGGAGGGACATCAGACGGAGTCAGGGTAAGGTAGAAACAGATGAGAAGACAAACAGAATAACAGACAGACATAGCGGGTCACACTTGGTGGTTCGAGGGTCACGGTGACGCAGGAGAGCTACAACGCTTCGCTAATAAGTCGAGAAGAAAAGCGAAAAAAGGAAACAATGCCTCCCAGATGAGGATTCGCCCTCAGGAGACGTGTTGCCTTTCTCTCTCCCTTCTCTGTCCTGGAATTCACCGGAACACGATGTGTACTGACAGAGGCTTGGGAACAGAAGTGCAGCAGGGCGAGGTGTTCACAGAGGACAGGAGGATCTCAGCAGAAGGGAGGGCTCGCCCCTCGTGGTCTGTAAAGGAAGGGAAGAAGGGGGAGAAGGATGAGCGCTGATGCCTCTGACCCTGAGAACGTTCTGCCTCCAGTCCCCCCTCCCCACCACCACCACCTTCCCCCCTTGGTGTGGTGGAGTGCTGCTTTTGGGACACGCCACCCAGTCCTCCATTGATTAAGCCTCTGTGTCTCTCAGGCTCCTGGCCCTGCCCAACATAAGCAACGAAGGCATTCCATGGCAGCAAAAGCTCCCAATGCTGTCACATGGGGAAGATTAGCCAAACTAAGACCTCAATAGAATGCTCACTTTACTTACCCCTTCCAGTCCCGACACCACCCCCGCCGTCTCAGGGAAAAGGGGAGGCTAGAGAAAACACATATACAAACAAGCGCACCAAATTCGGTCGCACCAAGTCTAGACAGTGGCTCTGTAAAAGTGATTACCATTATTGCCACGCTAGCGATTTCGAGGGCTTTTGCATTGAAGGGTGGTCGTCACATTCCAGGCAGTGCTCATGAAGTTGCATAGAAATACCTGGTGTGTCTTTCCAGTCCCAAGCACCTGCTTTATGCAAGACACAGTAGCTGCACACATTTTTAATAAAAACACACAAGATGCTCTAAATTGATGCCCATGTCTCTGTATTCCTCACTCATACCTCGCCTCGCGATCCCTTTACACCCAGATCCACTATCTCCTCTACCCTCCTGCATACAATTTGTGTGCTGACTGAAAAGTTCTTCACAGCCTCGTTCCTTGAAATGTAGCATCCACAGCATTGTTCATTCATAGTCATTTAGTACATAGTTCCTATTTATTTGCTGAGTACTGGAAATATATAACATGTAAAATGTGTAACTTTCACACAGAGTACATTTTCTGATGAACTTGTAAAAATTCAGAGGATAAACACTGAATCTGTATTCAGTTCTAAAGAAGAATTAGAAGTCATGATACTTATTTTCAATCAAACCTTGATCACTAACTTTTGCATATAAATGTACACAGTATTTGAGCATTTGGAATTGAGTTTAATCCATGAGACAATCCATCCCAAAGACCTGTCTTACAGAATCAGAACTTTATTGATGATTGATAAGTAATTGCTTATGTTACAACTGCTAGATATATAACTTAGAGTTAGGTGTATTACGAGCCACACTATCCCTGGTTAGGAGTGTGTTTATGCATGGAACAGAATTCATGGCTATTGTACAAATTAATAAGACATTGCACATAATGATAATATTTCAGCACCCAATAATGTTTATTCCCTCACAAAAGAAATTTTACATGCAGCAAAAGTTGCAGATTTAAAATCAGAGCTGCGGCAACAAAACATTTTGATACAAACAGACTAGCAGGTTCCTGGAAACCTCTTTATCAGCCAGACCTGGAGGTAACGTCAGGCCTCTATGGCTTTGTAGGCCTGGTGCTTCATGCCAGGCCCACAAGAGGAGATAGTGATAAATCAGTGTTCTGGATCTGAGGGTCAGTTCCAAATGGAGGTCTCCTGGGAGGGGGTTGTACATTCAGTACTTCAACATCTGACTGCATTTAGAGAACCAGGGGCTCTATAATGAACCCCAAGCTTTCCCTATCTAACAATCTCTTGTTTCATCAACTGCTCTCACATTCCACATCAGCATCATTCACCTCATTTACATAACAGCCTTCTTCAGACAGGGACCGTTTGCAGTGAATCATTTATTGGCAACTTCTTCGATAGATCAGCCAAATTCATGTACTGTATGCGATGGCTGGGGACTGAGTCAAGTCCCAACAACACACACCATTAGCGTGTAATAATGCAGTAGACGGGTGAGTGGGGGCTGGCGTGTTTGCAGCAGTGTGTGAGAGACAGGGTGGAGCTCGCAAAGCTGGCCAAGTTCAGTCGGATATGGAACTGGGACTGCAGCTGAGGAATGGGGCCACTGTTTGCAACCATGCCATGCAAAATAATTAGGTTTATTCTCAACTAATGGTGGGCTGCTCCATAAAGCCCATGTTGCCAAGCGCAGCTTTAGCAAGACCACATAAAAATGGAATAGCCTGGACTCCCCTTCCCTCACTGCCCTGAGAGAATGAAACATGGAGTCATTAATGATTTTGGGCTCAGATAAAGAGGGCAGGGACTGGAACAGGAAAAACAACTGCAATGCCCATTGAGTCGTTTATAAATGTCAAAGCTTCCTGGACAGAGACTTGGTGGTCTTCCACAGCCCCACTTTCAAAAGGCATCTGTAGTGATGGGCCAAAAACCAGGACTGAGCACGGTGACATAACAGCCACAGAACATCCACAGTTACAAAGACAAACACACAGAAGCCTAAGAGATGGTAAAGGGTGTTTCTGGTGTTGAATCCATGCCTGGCATGTCAGCTATATTGAAACCAAAAGAGACTACGAGAGCGTAGGCTTAAATAAAACACAAAACTATGCTTGGAATTTAGAAAATTGTGTTTAGAAAAGCTTCGCTTGAGCGTTTGAGCAGAAGAGGATAATTAACACTTAGAACTCAGAGTATATCAGCAAACTCTGATTTACTGTATTACTGTATCAGTAATTATAAATAATGTAAAACAGTCTAGAACCGGTCGTTACCCTCAGTTTACCCTCAGTAAACTCTGATTTCTGTGTTTGTCCTCCTATATACCCTCCTATATGCTTTCTCCTATATGCTGAGCCGCTCTCTGGACACTCTCCCTTTGCAGGTTTTCCCCTTCAACTTGTTGGCGGAGACTATCCTGAAAGTTCGTTTGTGTGTGTCGCTGTTTTTAAAACCCTAGTAGTGGTGTTTTGCATATCACATGCTTTTAAATTACAGTAACTTCGGTTCTATGTGACACAGCAACACCAAACAAAGTTTAGCATGATGTCTGACACATCGAGCACCAACACACACTGGGGGAACTTCCATATAAGGACCTGTTTTGCTGTGTGATGACAATTTAGCCTTTGTGGTAATTCTAACATGGATCCGTGCCACTGGTATTGTCAGTGTTGAGAACAATATAGGAACTATTAGAACTGTGTCAACTCTGCTTCCGTCTATCCCTCGAATATTACTGCTATCTCTACTCACATTGTCCAGTCCTCAGTGATGTATTTAGGACGCACCAGTAACTTTAGCACAAGATTAGGTTACATAAATTATTGGTAACGCTCGGTTTGAGCATCTCTCTCATTCCCTCTGACTCCTGAAAGAGTTTACTGGCAGCCCCAGGCGGCGTCCAGGCCCAGAGCTGCAGTGACTTTCCTTTACCTGGCAAAATAATCAATGTGCTAACGTCCAAGAGACACTGTAAGAGCTTGCGCCACTCTACCACCACCACCATTTAAGCAAGCCAGGAGGAGAGAAGTGAGGAGCATAAATCACATTAAACACACACAGACACAGGAAAACAGGCTCTCTCGTGGGTGCTTGCTGTCGTAGGCCCTGCTTTCCTCTTAAAAAAACACGTACACATAAATCATATTGTAATGAGGAGCCATAAAGTCTTGGAGGTGTAATAAAGGTTGCTGGATAAAGTGATCAACTTGGATTAGAGGAGCCTGTGGGTGTGAGAAAGTCACGCTGGCATGCCAGGACTGGGGCAAGTCTGGATGTGTCAGTGGGTAGCAGTGGATGGGCAGGCTTTCTCACTGTGAGCTTTCTGTGGGCCCCTCCCTCTCTCTTTCTCTCGCCATGATAAGAAACTGGGCATACCGATTTCTTAAGGCTGGCTTTGGCGTGGCTTTCCAAGAGACAACCATTAATCATCTGCTCTTGGCAGCCGCACTCACCACTCGCGGAGGAGCAGGATGCACCGTTCTTGTTCACCACACGCTAATCCTGAACCATTATGCCCTCAAAGAGTGGGATTTTAAAAGCTGGGAAACGGGCAGCGGGATTAGCCAGGATCAGAAATGGCAGCGGTGACCTCACATACGACCTTGGCAGAAACGTGAGTGCATGTAAGCACAGTGTCCCACGCATACACACATTAAACAGACTGAGGTCAGAGCTTGGCTGGGCCGCAGGCAGGTACCTGTCCCGGGCCGTTAGTTTCGGGGACTTGTTTTCGTGGAGCCTCTCTCCAGCCCAATCAGCTTCTGCCCATATTCCACTAGCAACTATTGAAAACAAGCAGCAACGTGCCAGTACAATCATTACCTCACTAAATAGCCATAATGCTGGACTGTGCACTCCAAAGCTATCATAAACAGCATGTAGTTTATGTATTTCAACTGCCTGAGGTGGAATTACGAGGACCGGCACCTTCAGCCTCCCCGCTGTTGTTCTGGGTTGCGTGGCGATGCCGGCTCCTCCCTCCTCTCCATGAGTCCAGAGCTCAGCTGCTCCGAGAGTGTGGGGTGAGAGAGAGGTGCATTAGTATTCCTGATGCATCCAGACACCCTTCCTGTCTGTTTGTTCTCCACTGGGTTCTCACCGTAAATCTGCCCTGGGAACCGCCAATGCCACCACGGCTACTGTTTTTGAAACACCGGAAAACACGGAGAAAAGAAAGAAGGGTATAAACCCATACATACATACAAACACATACATATATTTACACAGTCAAAAGTTTGGACACACAAAGAAACAGCAGTCCATCGTTACCTTATTACAAAACATATATGATTTGTTTCATTCTTTTTGTTTACTACATAATTCCATGTTTTCCTTCATCATTTTGTTTGTTTTTGTTATTTTCTACATTTTTCTACATTAGTATAGAAAACAAACAAAATGATGAACACATGGAATTATGCAGTAAACAAGACAAGTTAAACAAACCAGAATATGTTTTGTAATAAGGTAATGATGGACTGTTGTTTCTTTTACTTAGTTAAGTTGTTTTAATGTGGAGTACAACCATGCTGGAACAGGATCACTAACTGTGTACCAACACGACCATCACAACTGGGGACCCTAGACACATTAAGAAGGCAAGAAATCCCACTAGTGTACTCTTGAGGAAGAACTCCTGTTAATTAAATGGCATTCCAAGGCCATTTCTCATGATTGAAAAAGGCCAAGAGTGAGCAAAGCTGTCAATAGAGCAATAGGTGGTGTTTTCTATCTGAATCTACACTGTAGCCAATAATAAAAACAAAGGAAATTGTTGAATGAGAAGGTAGTATATATATATATATATATATACAGCCCGAGAACAAAAAAAAGAAAGCCCTGCATTTCATTTTTAAATCTCTACGAGTGAAAACCATTCCATGCCAGTGGGTGTTAAATTCCCACACAAGTGCCTCATTCTACTTCATGAGGGACTGATTAGTGATCACCTGATTCTTTTAATGAGGAAAATAAACGCTATAACTAATGAGGAAAACTATAACTCTGCTGTAATCAACACTCTCCTCTCACAATGAGACCAGTCAGATTGTAAAACACTACTAGAAGTTTGTCAAAGTAATTATTGTCTTTTTGTTTAAGAATGAACAAGAGATGTGTTTTTTATTGAATTATTCATGTTCTGCATCAATTTCCACCTTTTGATGTTTTGTCACTTCCTTCAAAATGATGTTTTAAAGAACAATATTTGTATATTGTCAGCTTTTCTTAAAAACAAAGGTAAAGGTGTTCAGTTCAATACTTGCACCTAGAAAAGTAAAATCCTGAGAAACTGAAATATTTTTTGGGGGCTGTGTAGATATATCTGGGTTTTCACCCTTTACACATGGAAATTGACTGGCTCAGTTGTTTTTTTTAAGCAAGAAAGTCTTGTTTCTATGTTCCAATAAACAATACTTGTGGAAATGTATATGACAACTTTAAAAATTTCCAGACAAGCTACATTGCTGGTTGAAAGGAATATCTTACTCATCCGGACTCTTTCTAGTAAATTTAGTTGTTATTTTGGCTTTTACTGTTGAGGAAAGCAGTGTGACTGGTGGTTGCATCATTTAGGATTCAGAGAGGCTCTGGGGAATTACCCTCCTGAAATTCGGACCTGTATTTGCCTAGCGGAGGATGGAAAAGGGAAAGAGTGCACAATAGCCATACACATGAGAGAGAGCTCTCACGCTGATGTGCTACCAGAAGGAATATCCTGTGCCAGTTTTCAATACATGCTGTTGGTTCATTAGAAAGGAGAACGGGAGTTCCCATTGCCCCTTGGGTGTGCGGTAACGCTGGGTAATTTACAGCCACAGAACGCATGCAAGGATCTTCCTCCCACACTTCGCTGGAACAAAGGTCATTCAGCGCTGCTTCCGTGAGACTGAGAAAAGTGCAGGCACCATGACATCACGCCCACTGATGTCAGGGAAGCGAAAGCTGACCATGTGTGAGGCAGTGGTGATGTCACATGCAGGGTGGGGGGGGGTGATCATGTTTTTGAGCTGACATTAGACAAATCTTTCACCAGATTGTGCAAAACATCATATACCAGCGACCACCCGCAACATTCCTTACACGACCAACTGTGTAATCCTTTAAGTAAATAATGCAAAAATAACCTTTTTTTTTATTGAAACTATAAGCAAAACAACACAGTAAGCATTATTGTTTTATTCAATAATTTTTAGTGTTTATTCATGTGTAATCCTGGTCTTTCTGATTACATCTACATATTAAGTAAATGGTTAATCAATACAGTTAGTATTATTGTTTTATGAAATATTTTGAAATGTTTACATTTCCAGCACCACATTAAAAAACAGGGGCAACACAATGTTATGAAAGTTGTAAAAGTGTGCTGCTAAAAAAAGCATCTGGTGGAACATTTCGCAACGTATTATTTGGCAACCGTTCCTGGAAAGATGACAATAGTGCAACAGTGTCATCCTCTGCACCATATAATTTCATTTCATTTTATCCAAAGATATCTCTGTATAAAAGGGCAAAACCAGTACTGTATGGCTGAATGATCTTCAGGGCCTCAACAACAAAACATTCAAACATAATGTGCATATGTACATAACTATTTTTGTCTAAGTCGGCTGCTCCCAACGATTTATATATATCCCTACACTATGTACATTTATTATATACTATTATATACTACATAAATACACCTCTATTTTTTATATATACACATGTCCATATATTTGCTTACATGCAAATAATACACATTAATTGTACAGTGTAATTTTATACTGTACTGTTGTGTTGCACAGTTTCTATGGTTTTGCTGCTCTTAACTTTGTTCTGTCTACTTTCTGAAATACCCATGTAACCCATCACTCCAGTTTGGTACAGAACTCATTTTAAAGCATATCACATTATGCACAAGTCACTCACTGGTTTGGGCCACAAATGCATCTCTGATGTCCTGGTGGGCCTCTGGCTCAGCTAGTGGTGAAAACCTGAAGAAACAGCATTCCAATAAACCAACTACCCATCAGTATCAGATATGCCCCAGCTGTATGGACTGCTGTTTTAAAAACCTGTTAAGAACTTTACTCTTTAAAATATTGGCTCATCCATTCTGCTTTCAATCCTATTTTATTGTCTTCTATGTATTGTTTATATATTTGATTTATTTATTTTCCTTTTATCTTCTATTCCTTTAAAGCTAATATAAGATAAGCCTTTATCCGTCCCACATTTTCCATAGTTTTCCACAATTTCCATTATTATGGCAGTTTATGGCAGTAGACAGAACAAAAGTAAGAGCAGCAAAAAAAGCCAATAGAATGAAACTATACAACACAACACTATTGAGTAAAAGAGTATACTACAGAGATAATAGAAAGTTATATCTTTGTGTGAAGCACATTTAAAGACCTATTTGTGTGTGATTATGGGCTATGTAATTAAACCTGATATGACTTTTAATGGAAATCACCTCACACTGCCTGTAAACACAGTTGGTTATTGCATTTGTCTAATGTAAATGAAATCTATACAAAAAGACACAATAAACATGGTCCCGAAACTTCGCCACCTTCTCTTGGCCCAAGCTCATTTAAGATGGATTCGGGAGAAATGTAAGCCTGTCCTGTTGTCTGGACAATAAAAATATAAATTACATTTTGGGAACCATGAACAACACGGGCCAAAGGGGAGAGGAACCATCTGGGTTTTTTTTTTATCAATGTACAGGTCAATATCCAGCATCTGTGATGTTGTGGGGCTGCATTAGTGCACATAACATGAGTAGCTTACACATTTGAGAGGGTACAATTAAAGCTGGACAACATATTCAGTTTTGGAACAACATATGCTGCCATCCAGACAACGTCTTACTTCACCAAACAACAATCTGAATGTATCACAATTGAATGGCTTAATAGTTGAAGGGTCTGGGTGCTAAACCAAATTTCCGGCAGTCTCCCATAACAATGTAAATTTCCCACTGTGGGACTGAGGTTTACCTCCTCTTATCTTACATTAAAAAAGACATGATGCTGAAAAGAGAGACCATCACTCAGAATAATGTTCAAAGCATATCATCTCATTATGCACAAATCACTCGCTGGTTTGGGCCCTAAATATATCTCTGATGTCTGATGTACATAATCCGGTTGGGCCTCTTGCTCAGCTTGAGGTGAAAACCTGGAGAAATTTTCCAATCAGCCAACTGCCCATCAGCATCAGATCTGCACCAACTGTAGTAGCTGTATCTTTAAAAAACTTTTCAGTTTTGTAACAACGTATGCTGCCATCCAGACAACATCTTATATCACCAAACCACAATCTGATTGTATCACAAAAGTATGGCTCTATAGTTGAGGGGTCTGGGTGCAAAACCAAATTTCCAGCAGTCAAAACCTGTCAAGGCACTGAAGCAGAAAGTGCATCATGAATTGAAAAATACAACAAAGGAGATGGTTTAGCAGCTGAGCTCCTACATGAGGCAAGAATGGGAAAACAGGTCTCCTCAGTTCCCAAATATTTACAAAATGTTGTTAAATACGAGTGAAACACAATGGTAAACATGCCCTTTCCCTGCTTTTTTTGTGTTGCTGGCATCAATTAATCGAATGATATCACACATTATCCAAAAAACAACAAAATGTACTTTCAACAATATATTTCGCACTATTTTCAGGCATTTTGTTTCTATTTATATTTTTCCCAGCATTCTAATTTGTTGTATTTAAAAGTCATGTAAAAATACCATTCAGCAAAATAAAGAATGCTATCAAATGCTAGTGTTCACCCTCCCAGTGCTCATTGTAACATTTGACTGGGGAGTGGTAGTTAGTGGGGGGGAAGAAATATGTATTTAAAATGGAGTAAACATGTTAAATTAATACTGAGAAATATATTTTCTCCATTACAACATTACCAACTGAGTGAGGGTGATAATTAGTACCAGGATGGACTTGCAGTTTAAGTTTAGGTTCAGGTTTTAGGCTAAGGTTACGACTAAGTATTGCAAACTTTAAGGCCAGGTTTAAGTTTGTGTTAAATGAAAGTGAATGTTTTAGGGCTTTGTTTGAATGTAGTATAAAGTACCCACATTGTACAATCTACATCAAGTGTTGCCAAGTCCAGTTTAATGCTTTGTACATATTACAAAATGACCAAAACAACAAAAATGCTTTGCATGCACTGGATTCAATGAGAATGCTGTGCACTGGATGGTCCACAGGCTTCGTGGAAGTCACCCTGTGCTATCCATTATAGTAGCTCATTTTATCCAATAATGAATGCAATCACTAAATCCCAGCAGAACTTTTTTTTTCTAGCTTTTATGACCGTCATGGAAGCAGAAAGGAACTGGACAAGAAACAGATGGAGATTTTTTTCTTCTCTCCCTGAAGTGCATTTTCAAAAATGGGACTAATTGGTATTCTTGGAAAAAGACCAATGGCTCACGCATGTGTGAACATTAAACTAGACCGTGCGAGTCTGTGCGCATGCATGTGTGCTTAGTCTGACTGTCGCAACTAATGCGGTGCGGCAGAGAGGTCCCCGGCCATTCACAAGTCCCTCAGGGCCGCGGTTTTAGAGTTGGCCCCCACACTGGAGTCGGCTCCACATCCACCTCTCTTTCCTTCTGCTCCCATCTAAAATCAACTTATTGCTTCCCACCTTATTGCCAGAGGCCTACACCCACACCTCCAGCCAAAAATCACTGACCGGTTTCCTATGCGACTGGAAACTGTAGATTCCCCAGAAGAAAGCTGAGCCCCAGTTCGAACAATTGGACAAATTGCTGCGAATTGGATTTGAAAGGTCTGGGATGTGTCTACGCTGAGAGTTTGTCATCTGATTTAGGGATCAGGACCAAAGCCTTGGCTCAAATCAAGACGAAGTGGCAAAACCGGAGGAACAGGGTCGACTCCCTTTACAGAGTGGTTTCTAATGCTCACCTGCTCACCTTGAAACTCCATCGCCCACACAAAGCAACTTGAGCCCTTTGTAACTACACTAGAGCATTGCTGAGTGACTGAGTGTACTGGAAGCGAGCTAAAAGCAGGACTTGAACTGCCTCACCAAGTGCATCCCAAGCGTCAAGCAAATGTCCTGCCAAACCAGCTCAGGGTAACCAGCTGGGGCCTCAGGGTGGATATATTCTGCATAAGTACATTCACTCAATCAACCACAGGACCTTCCATTTGGCACCGGTTGGCATCTCTTTTACCCAGAACATGTTTGAAACCCTGATCTAATGTACCAGGCACTGGTCAGTTTCAAAATACAAAAAGTTCTCTTTAATTAATTAATCTAATAACGTTTGCTCTAAAGTTTGACATTTTTGAACAGTGAACTATTATCAAGATGAGATTATCCATGTATCCCCAAACAAAACACCCAAGTGACAGAAGGCTATTTATTCCATAGTGGGTGGACCTGTGATATTTCTCTTTCATTTTCATCTGTAATGGTACGGAAGGATTACTGAGTATTTTTCTTTTTTATGCCCTACTACTGTATTTACATCTCCCACATTTCTGAAGGGATCCATGTTCAGTACCTTCAGTTCTAAATTTTGTTGCATTATAATAAGAGTCCAGACTGTTTTTAATTTTTTTGTTTTAATTTTTTGTTTTATGAAAAGGTACAATATAAAGAAGCATACATTTAAAAGTAATTTAATATGCACAAGTTGGTGCCAAAAACTTGGACAGTTTCTTTTTTTACAGGTCATTAGTGAAGGACAAGATTCAAATCAAGACAACAACTGCTGAGATTCCTGATTAGGAAGATTATATATTTTGACATTCTCTCCTAATACAGCCACACACGAAAATCACCCAACGTACACTCCTACACATTCTCAGTTTCATGTTCTAGTGTAAAACATCTGCCCTGTGAAAGGTTTAGTATTTTCAAAAATTACAATATACAGTACAGTTTCATATATTGTGAAATTGTAATAAATTGTAACAATGTTTAATTTCCTGAAATATTTAATGAGTAAATCACAGTGAAGTAATTACTCAGAGTTTTGCACTTCAGTTAAAGCTGATATTCACAGCAGAACACAACAACTACGGTTTAACCAAAGCATTATTACAAATGAATAGGAATATCATGTTACAGAGCTCATCAAGGCATGGGATTGGTGTTTTTCAGAAAACTGGCCAATAGCAAATATGGATATATGTGTGTCCGGGAATTAACTATAGCTGTAGGTGTTTATTCATCACACCTTCTGAACCTTTATAATATATAATATAATTCCTTATTCCATGGAAGAATTTGGCACAGACGATGCAGTTAATGAGGCATGGTACTAAATGCAGCATGCTTTGGTTTTTTCTTCGCAATGCCAGCCATGCATGCTGCATTGCTTTCTCAACCACTCTCGAAGGAGCAAGAGTCTCTTAGCAAGAGCAAACGCACCAACATGTTAGGCTAGATCGGCCTTCTCTGGAAGCAAAAGAAGCATTGGGGCCTAAACTTAGAGAAACGAGGACAGATCCGACCAATCTCTGGCTTTTTTTTAATGCCGAGCGGAACAAAGCTTATCTTGTTCTCGTCAGAAGCACGGCAATAGTGCTTCGTAGCACAATGCCCATTGCGCTTAATTGTAGAGGCTGGATTCCCATGGTATTAGTTCCTCTGGAGTGTGTTGTTTGCCAGCGAAGGTCCTGTAGTGTGCCATCAGGCTGTGAGAGCTCCCCTCCCTCTGCCTAAGGACAAAGACGCAGGTCAGGGAGGCAGAGAGGCTGGGCTTTTCAGCAGGCTGGGCACCCTGGGACGCGCTGTCTTTCCCATGCCAAGACAAAAGCATTAAAGACAGAGGTGCACATATCATTTACAACCTAAGCAAGCAGTTTAGGAGGAGAGCTTCGAACACTTGCTTAGAGTCTAGTTAGTGTGACAAAACTGGGATAATGTTATCCGACCCCCAACAGCTTTCACTGATGCCTCACCATGTTACAGCAAATCCTGACGGGGAGATTGTAGGAAAGTGGGTTTCTCAAGCAGTGACTCAGAAACAAAGCCACACCATCCACATCTGTATATGAACGCATCATCCATAGAATGATAAGCATGGGCATATTCTCCTTCCCCCGTAGGGCTAGCTCAGGCATCACCAAATGGCGGACCGCGGTCTGGATCTGGACCGAGTGAATGTTCTGTCCGGACCCGTGACCAGTCTGGTAAATTCACAAGATTGAGTAATTTTCATGGAACTTTTTTTGGACTGTTGTAGCTATTGGCAGCGGGTGCTGCTTCTCCAGTTAATACAACAACAGCTTCACTCGTTAGTTTACTAGTGATGGAAAGTTCAGCTTATTTCAGAGTACCGTTTCTTCTGGCACGGCTCCCAAATAGGAGCCAGTGTTGTGCCAAAAAGTGATCGTCTGCCAGAACTTGATTGCTGTCCGCGGCAACGCGCTCAGCTTCTTAAAGCTGTAGTGCCCACATCAACTTGCTTGATATCATTCAGGACACATTGTACTGCAAACAGACCCTTATAACAGCTAAAATACATTGAAAGGACCATTAAAATGATAAAATGCAGGTTTCAAAAGCAGCCAAAAAGTGATTACCGCTTATAACTTGTGAATGTCACAGGTTATGAGCTGCAATCACTTTTTGGCAGCTTGAAAACTCAATTTTCTCAGTTTTAATGTTCCTTTAAAGATATTTCGGCAGTTATAAGGGACTGTTTGCATTATAATGTGTCACATTTAACCCTCCTGAATGATATATAGCAAGTTTGAAATAG
>JBBMFX010000026.1:1968820-1981581 GCA_037832545.1 Rhabdalestes septentrionalis
CTCTGCACTTCTAAAGGTCTTTCTGTAAATTTAGACTCTTCTCATTTAAATAAAATATATTTACACCTGATTATACTTTTACTCGGCTATTTTTTATTATCAGTATCACAAATGTAGAGTTTTTTTCAGCTCCGCAGCGCACCAGACGGCAAGAAACCGAGTGAAGCACGTCTCACATAACGCTTCTGAGGATAAACGAGGAGAAATGAGACTTTCTGGCACGTTCCTAAATAAGAGCCGATCTCTGTAAAAAAACAAACAAACAACTTCCTGTCCTGTAAGTGGGACGGCTATACGCAGTGGTATAAGTGGTATTCACAGCTTAAATGCGTTCCTAATTTGAGTAACTTCATACTGCGCGCTCTTTCTGGCCCATACCCGCACCGTGACTTAACGGGCCGAGACCTGGACGAAGCACCGACCACTGTTGGGCCGGATTAAAAAGACCATCGGGCCGCATGTGGTCCGCAGGACTTAGTTTCAGTTTGCCCATCCCTGCAATTGCTACTGTTTCACCACAAATGCGACGTACCCGGTAGCACAGTGGATTTAAACCGAATGGACATGGTGAACCAAAGTGCTCCCACACTGTAGCTGTTGCGTTTGGCTTTGACATCAATTCCATCTCTGATTATCGACCAATTCATTGATTTATTGTTTATCATGACAGGCCTGGTCCACGCCCACATGAACACAATGAGATGATGCTAATGAGCTGAGAAATTAGTGTGTTTACTGTGTTTGTTTTACTTATTCTGTGTTGAATATCCTATGCATTAATTTTTGTTTTTATTTTTGTTTCCTATTTAGATACAATATAAAAAAATACATTTATATACTAATTACTTATTTAGATACAATACAAAAAATCCTAAAAATGGAGGAGCGTACCCAGTCAGGCAGTAGTGCCAAAATTAATACCATAAATACAGTGCCTTGCAAAAGTATTCACCCCCTTGGCTTTATATCTATTTTGTTACATTCCAACCTGTAATTTTAATCTTATTTTATGTAATCGATCTGCACAAAATAATCTTAAATTGGTGAAGTGAAAAATATCTATGTATAAAAAATTAAAATTGGCATGTGCAGATGGGACTAAAATGTAACTTTTTGGCCACCAAGGAAAATATTTTTTTCCACATCCCTTCACCCCAAATACACCATCACCACAGTGAAACATGGTGGTGGCAGCATCATGCTGTGATGATGTTTTTCAGCAATAGGGACTGGGAAACAGGTCAGAGTCGAGGGAAAGATGGGAGGTGCTAAATACAGGGATATTCTTGAGCAAGACATATCAGTCTGCTTGTGATTTAATACTAGGACGGAGGTTCACTTTCCAGCAGGATAATGACTCGAAGCAAACAGCTAAAGCAACATTTCAGTGGTTTAAGGGGAAATATTTAAATATGTTGGAATGGACTGGTCAAAATCCAGACCTTAATCCAATTTAGAATCTGTGGTCAGACTTTATTGCTGTTCACAAGCAAAAACCATCCAACATGAAAGAGCTGGATCAGTTTTAATTGCAGGTTCTTAGGCAACCAAACATGAAAAATGCCAAGGGGAGTGAATACTTTTGCAAGGGACTATAGGAATGAATTTCTGAAGAGACAATTACTGCTGAAACCATTTACTAATGAACACAAATAGTGGATTGGATTTGTTCTGTATATTCTAAGTATTTATTGCAGCTGTATTGCAGGAGTAAAATAGAAGGAAGTGTTTTAATTGCAGGGTTACTATCTTTCGGTTTCAGATGGAGGAGACTATGGCCTGAATGAGAGCGATATGGAGGCATCTGTGGCCACAGTACAGTCTCTGTGTGAGCAGATCGAAGCAGACCTCATTCTGCTGAGGGAGCGCACTGAGGCAGGCGGACAGGTCAGGGATTACCTCATCCGGCGTCGTGTGGGTGAGGCTGACTTCCTTGAGGTCAGGTGAGTGCTCAAAAACACTGGTACTGTGGCAATAAAACCAGCTTTTTTATTGTTCTTATTCTGATTATTTAAAGTGTAAAACCAGGACAGAAATAACATTGCTGTGTCTGCTTGTGTTGTGGGTGGTAAATAGTCAAATCTGTGCAAACCAAGAGCCAGCCCACATTTCTTTACATTTTGCTTCAAATCACCTTGTTTGTGCAAAAAGACTATTAGTGTATTGAGTAGAATAAATTATAGGAAAGGGAACAAATGTTTTACTGTGACTGGCTACAAAATGCCTAAAGATATAAGGAGGCTAGATAAAGGAGTTCCAACTACTAAGCATTCCGCACCACTAGTTGTCACTGGTGGTACATTACATTTGTTTACAGTGGAGTAAATAATTATTTGACCCCTTGCTGATATTGGAAGTTTGTCTAATGACAAAGAAATGAAAAGTCTCAGAACAGTGACAAGATAGCACATAAAAAATATTGAAAAAATAACTTTAAATAAATGATAGAAACTGATTTGCATTTCGTTGAGTAAAATAAGTATTTGAACCCTCTAACAAAAAAAGACTTAATACTTAGTGGCAAAACCTTAGTTTGCAAGCACAGAGGTCAAACGTTTCTTGTAATTGATGACCAAGTTTGTGGACATTTTAGGAGGAATTTTGGTCCACTCCTCTTTGCAGATCATCTCTAGATCAACCACTAAAGGTTTCGAGGCTGTCTCTGTGCAACTTTGAGCTTCAGCTCCCTCCATAAGTTTTCTTTTGGATTAAGGTTGGGAGACTGACTAGGCCACTCCATGACCTTAATGTGCTTCTTCTTGAGCCACTCCTTTGTTGCCTTTGCATCCACCACCCATTTTTTGTTTCCTGGCAGAGGGAAGGAGGTTATCGTTCAAGATTTTACGATACATGGCTCCGTCTATTTTCCTGTTGATGCAGTGAAGTTGTCCTGTGCCCTTAGTAAAAAAAACACCCTCAAAGCAAAATGTTTCCACCTCCATACTTGACGGTGGTGATGGTGTTTTGGGGGTCATAGGCAGCATTTTTCTTCCTCCCAACATGGCTAGTTGAGTTAATGCCAAAGAGCTCAATTTTGGTCTCATCTGACCACAGCACCTTCTCCCAGTCACTCTCTGAATCATTTAGTTGTTCATTGGCAAACTTCAGATGAGCCTGCACATGTGCCTTCTTGAGCAGGGGTAACTTGCGAACACTACGGGATTTTAATCCATTGCAAAGTGATGCGTTTCCAATGGTTTTCTTGGTGACCGTGGTCCCAGGTACTTGGAGGCCATTAACTAACTCCTGTGTAGTTCTAGAATGATTTCTCACCTTTCTCAGAATCATTGACACCCAACGAGGTGAGATCTTGTGTGGAGCCCCAGACCGAGTTCGATTGATGGTCATTTTGTGCACCTTCCATTTTCGAAAAATTGCACCAACAGATGTCACCTTCTCTCCTAGCTTCATGCTAATCGTTTTGTAGCCTATTCCAGCCTTGTGCAGGTCTACAATTTTGTCTCTGATATCCTTGGGCAGCTCTTTGGTCTTTCCCATGTTGGAGAGTTTGGAGTTTGATTGATTGATTGATTATGTGGACAGGTGTCTTTTATACAGGTGACTAGTTAAGACAGGTGTTTTTAATAAGGGTGACTAATTGAGTAGAAGTGCCTAACCACTCTGTGGGAGCCAGAACCCTTAATGGTTGGTAGGGGTTCAAATACTTATTTATCTCAATGAAATTCAAACCAGTTTCCATCTTTTATTAAGTTATATTTTCAATTTTCCTTTTGATGTGCTATCTGTCACTGTTGAAATAAACCTACCATTAATATGATACTGTTCGGAGACTTTTTATTGCTTTGTCATTGGACAAACTTCCAAAATCAGCGAGGGGTCAAATAATTATCTCCTCCAATGTATATGAATATGTACATAATTGCAGATAATGAATTACATGCAAAGTCATTTATACCAATGGTTCTCAACCTTTTCAACATTAAGGCCCACCTATCTATCACAGCATGTTGCCAAGGCCCACTTGGCCACATTAGATTATCTTAAATAACCAATTGTGGACCAATGGCCTGTTTCGAATTTTGATTTACATCCCAATCAAAAGCCTTTGCGGCCCACTGGTGGTCCCCGGCCCAGTGGTTCAGAAACCAGGGTTTATACTGTTCTGATTTTTCCTTTAGCTACAGAAGTAAATGCATTTAAAACAAAGACGGTGGGAAAGAGAAGAGGATTACATAAGTGTGTAACTAACACATCTCCAACTGTTTTGTTTAGGGTGGCTGTCGTCGGGAATGTAGATGCTGGTAAAAGTACTCTTCTAGGCGTGTTGACACACGGGGAGCTGGATAATGGCCGTGGCTTTGCTCGGCAGAAGCTGTTCAGACACAAGCATGAGATGGAGAGCGGCCGCACCAGCAGCGTGGGAAACGACATCTTGGGGTTCGATCAGGAAGGACAGGTTGTGAACAAGCCAGACAGCCATGGAGGCAGCCTGGACTGGACCAAAATCTGTGAGAAGTCCTCGAAAGTCATCACGTTCATCGACCTTGCGGGCCATGAGAAATATCTGAAGACCACCGTGTTTGGCATGACTGGCCATCTACCGGATTTCTGCATGCTGATGGTGAGAGACAAACCATAATCCTCTATATGCTCGTCAGAAAAAAAAAAGAACACAAATGATAAATAAAAGTTTAAATGCATAGCTTTTAGCTACGATTGGTGCAGATTGATATTGATGGGCAGTTGGTTCAAGCTGCGGAGAGCATAATGGATTAACAATTTTACCATGTTAGTTTCAGTTATTTACACTAGCACAATATACATTAAATGTAGTGATTGCATTTTTATCTTTCAGGTGGGGAGCAATGCAGGTATCGTTGGCATGACAAAAGAACATCTGGGTTTGGCACTGGCTCTCAATGTACCAGTGTTTGTGGTGGTCACTAAGATTGACATGTGTCCAGCCAACATTCTCCAAGGTGAGCATCTTACACTGTCAATACTTCTTACTAAATATAGTATACTGTTATTCGATAGGTACTAAATTCATGAGCTGGGCTTGTCTTGCAGAGACATTAAAGCTGCTGCAGAGGTTACTTAAGTCGCCCGGTTGCCGAAAGATTCCTGTCCTGGTTCAGAACAAAGATGATGTCATAGTCACAGCATCCAACTTTAGCTCTGAAAGGTATACTACATTTTTTTATTGTGTTTGTGTATAAATATATATAGCACACTATAGCACTTGATGATTAGGGAACATGGCCTACTTTCCAAAATCCCCCAAAAGTGCTAACAAAGGCTATTGCTCCAGAAACACACAGTGAGTCAAAACTGTTCACAGAGGTGGTGAATGGAACCAGACATCCATCTTTAATAGCTCCATTACAGGAAAATAGTTTCAACCCTGGTGCTGGAATGTAACTGCTTCAACATTAGTAACCACCTAGCAATGCCATATCAACCATTAGTCACACTTTGCATTTTCTCATGGAAATGCATTCTAAGTTATCGTTGGAATTACCAGCCGGTGGTACTGTAGCTACAAATTCAACCTATAAATCTTGCTCAATGGGAACAGTACCAAATCACAAATGTTTATACTCTGCGGTGAGTATCCTGACCAATCAGACATTTCCTTTTGGTAATCTGATGAATACGTTTGATCCAGCTGACTTAAATCATTTAGGTCAAAATGAAACATGTCACATTAAGGGTTCAACAAATATATTTTAAAGATGCATTGATCCAATCTTTTTTTTGTTTGTTGCAGAATGTGTCCCATTTTTCAGATTTCTAATGTCACTGGAGAGAACATGGACCTTCTAAAGATGTTCTTGAACCTGCTGTCCTCCAGAACATCATTTAAAGATGATGAGCCTGCTGAGTTCCAGATAGATGACACCTATTCAGTACCAGTAAGTGTGGTTTATATTCCTTCAAGGTTCATAAATAAGATAAAAATGTACAGTGATTCAGTTTAGTAAAGGTGCTTAAGGAAGTGCTTTAGTACATGTACAGTTTTTTTATTACGATGAGGAAACACATTTTAAAAATACACTAGCCAGTGGAATTTAATTTACTTTTGTTTAAGTAAAAATGGCTGTATTACATCCTTGCTTGCAAACACACAGACAAAAATACACTCTAAAAATACGTTTCTCCCTATTAGGGTGTGGGGACTGTAGTATCAGGAACTACTTTACGTGGATTGATAAGGCTAAATGACACTATGCTGTTGGGACCAGATCCCCTGGGTGCCTTTATCCCTATAGCCGTCAAATCCATCCACCGCAAGAGGATGCCAGTGAAAGAAGTTCGTGGTGGACAGACAGCCTCCTTTGCTTTGAAAAAGGTTTGAAATCAAACGTTTGGCTTTAAGCTGCAGGAACCACCCCCACTCAACACATTACCTTGATTCTCTCCCTCTGTTTTCTTCTATCTTGCACAGATAAAGCGCTCATCAATAAGAAAAGGAATGGTGATGGTGTCACCCCGACTAAACCCACAGGCATCATGGGAGTTTGAGGCAGAGATTTTGGTGCTTCATCACCCGACAACTATCTCGCCTCGATACCAGGCCATGGGTGAGAGAATAAAGCCTGTTTTGTTTTTTGTTTTTTTTCATTTATAGATTTTCCCAAAATAAAATGACACCAAGAAAAAGATCATACAAAAATACTTAAATAAACTAAAACAAAATCTATGTAATAATAATAATAATTACTAAATAAATAAATAAATAAGATAGATAAGCAAATAAAAGCTTGAAAGTGGGAGTGAGGGTCCCTGCCCACATCACATATTTAGTTGGGCTAGTCCCCTAGCACCTAAAGGACTGATCCTTCCTTCTTTATAATCAAACCATTTGGTTCATAACCTAGTACGAGTTCCAACATTGGTCCTGAGTGAGTAAATACGTTTCTCCATGGAGTACAGTTGCTCTACAATGGTCCTCCATTGATTCAAACTTGGAGGGTCACATTTCAACCTATTCCTTGTAATTGCCTTCTTGCTAGCAAGTGAGAATTTTGAAGAGAATGTTTCTTCCAACAGAGATTTTTTTCTTTATTTGTTGTTTTTTCTTTAAATTTCTCAATTCTTTTTCTAATTCATCATATTTTGTCATCCTCATCCTTGATATTAGTCTACCTCTAATTATTGCTTTGACTGTGTCCCACACAATAGTTGGGTCTACTTGGCCATTATTATTATCTCCATTACAGTCTTATTTCCTCCCTTCTCTCCTTTACCACTCTATCATTGTTCAAGACACTGATATTTTGTCTTCACTGTGTATCCTTTGGTGTATTATTCAGAAGTATGGTTAAGAAAAATATATTCTGGTCTGAAATATCTGAAGTTCTTACTGAGCATTCCCTCACCGGGTATCTGTCTATCGTATTCAGCAGAAAGTAATCTGTTCTAGAGTGAACTTTGAGTGAAAGTTTGGGGGAAAATTGCGCTAAATTATGAAAAAATGATGCCTCTGAATTTGTTCAGCTGTTTTTTACAAATGGCACCCCATAGACTTGGACCTATAGTACATATTTATGTTAAAATAAAATAACAGCAGTTCATCAGTTCATGCATGAAGTGATATCACCAACAGTTCATAATGCAGATGCCAGTTTATAATGCATCAACAGTTCCTGCAGTGAATGCCAGCCAATGTTTTGGAACTATGTCTTCGTTGCACACTTTATGTAGTTTGTTTGAGTGTCGTGATGTTTAAAAAAAAAAATCAAGACTGTAGCAAAAAAGGTATTAAATTGAACATGAGGATTGCTGTAGATACCCTGCAAGCAAATACATCCAATATAAGGAATACAGTTTAGGAAAGTGGACTAGAAAGCTTTTACTAGAAACTGCAGAATGCTTTTTAAAATAACGTACAGAGAAACGGCTGACATAAATTTCTAAATACCAGGCAGTGTTGCTAAATGTGGGTAACAAATTTTAGACTTACCTGTCAGATATATTGAAGGTACTACATCAATTTTATGACTATATATTTAGGCTTGGGTTTAGACCATGTTGTTGCTGCCCATATTTTGACAAACTATGCCACTGCTGTCTTTTTTTTCCCCTTCTTCATCCTCTGCAGTGCATTGTGGCAGCATTAGGCAGACAGCAACAATTTTAACCATGAACCGAGATTGCTTACGAACAGGAGACAAGGCCACAGTCCACTTCCGCTTCATCAAGACACCTGAATACTTACACACAGACCAGAGGCTGGTCTTCAGGGAGGGAAGAACCAAGGCTGTGGGCACCATCACCAAGGTAAGCATCACTGAAGAAAGAATTTTTAGCCATGATTCTTGATCACAGGAAAATCAGTTACTGTGAAGCTTATATGCTTGTGTGTGTGTGTGTGTGTGTGTGTGTGTGTGTGTGTTTTGCTTTTACGATCTGACAGTCTAATCAATGACAATCTAATTAATAAGAACTATTAAGTTAGCAGTATGCATCTGCTGTCTGTGGATCCAGGCTTTGGAAAGTGATTACAGAACCCACTTGAGTAAAACGACGTACATTTAATGAAAAATGTTGTAAGACATCCAAAGTACTGTGCAAATGTCTTGGGCACCTGAGAAAATTATACATAAAAGGGACATATTATACCTCTTTTTAAACAGGCCTATGGTCTAAACAAAATATGTTGAAGTTCTTTGCACAAAATCACTCACACATAAGGTCTCACCAGCTCTGTTTTTGACAGTTTCAGTCTCTTTTAAAATGATCCGTTTAAGGGCTCTGTCACTTTTATGTAAATATGCTGTTGCTGGCCATGCCCCCTCATCCCACGCTAACGCTTCGTGTTTACCACGCGTGAAATTGGCAGAAAAAATGCTATCCAGCCTTATATGTTAGACCCCGAATCTGACCCAGAGCAAGATGAACACAACACATCATGGTGATTTGCCTTTGCCTGTATCCGTAGTTCTCTTATGCACCGGCTTGTACAACCAGTAGACAAAAATGACGGATCTACTAATCTAGTGGCTGGGGCTCGAGGGGCGGTTCTATGAAAATTTCCTTATCCTGACGTCAGGATAAGGGAGCCACCCAAACGGCTCATAGAAGCATATGATTCCTTACACAAATCTTTCAGTTGAGTTTTCAGTAGATACCCACATGGCAATACAAAAGGATGCCAAAAGTGAGTTTTGCCTAATTAGTTCCCCATAAAAATGGTATATTACTGGGAGTAAAGTTAGTGTTAAAACACTATTACAATAAATACATACATTAATACAGTAAATAGTGGTTTCATGTACGGTAAAGTGTTTGTTTAACCATTTCCGGACATCTCTCTTCGTTGAAACCCAGGAGTGCTCTATCACATACATGGTTTGGCTCATTTTACTTCATTAGTTTAAATGTTGCTAGTGGAATTTTGTTAATCCAATCAGTGGCTAAATTCTGGAACCAAAGCTGTGTTCTAACCAGCTCCTTACACTTTTCTGCTTTCTTTCTTGTTTGCGTGTATTCTAATGTTCACTCGTGTTTTGCTGGCACTGGTGATGCAAATGGCTTCAAACAATTTGTTTATATGTCTAAGATTTTGTGCAGTACTGTGTGTACTCATATTTGCACTCTGCTCTTAGATGGAAGCTTAAAACAAGCCCCATGTTAATATGCATCTCATTGAACCTGGCTCAAGCCTTTAGTCAATTGAAAAACAAAGGTATTTTATTCAGGGTTTGGCCATTCACAAAAATTTTAGCTTTTCCTCTTTTTCACTCTCCCAAAAGCCTGTATCTCTACCGTTGCACCTGGTCATTCTCTGTGCATCCTTTTTTTGTGTCGGCTTTTTGCTGAAATGTCATTTTCCTCACCAACAGCTTCTTCAATCCACAAACAATCAGCCTTCAAATTCAAAACCCCCACAAATCAAAATGCAGTCGACAAAGAAAATCCCACCTAAGAAAGAGGACGGACCACCATCAGCCAGTGAGGATGTGGCAAGCACCGTGACAGTAGCGAGCACAGTAACAGCACAACAACAAGTAAGTCTCTAAAAAACTGCAGAGTTTTAGGCGATAGGGATATGAAAAAAGGAAAGGGAAACTCCAGTGTTTTTCAACCTTTCCTGTACCCAGATAAAGAACAGATTAGAAACTGTTGACTTATAATAGCAGTCAGGTGGAAGTTTCCTCAGCAAATAGCCCTTGGTTTCTTTTGTAGGTGTTTTGTAGCTGCGCTTTTCCTAAATACATAAAATTCCTTGTAATTACTGTCCATGCTAATTGATTTTATGATATACAAAGACATTAGCTGGAAATCATGTTGAAAAACAATGGTGTGGCAAAAGGGTGGTGGTGGGGGGGGTTACAGGTTTGTTGGTATATGTCATGCCAATCCTAATACACCGCTAGTAGTAACTTTTCAGCCATGCTGTCCTCTTTTTTCCTGTTTGTCTAATCTGTGTTCTTTGTCACTGGCTCCCTCTCTTCTTCATTTAAAAACTCATATATTCATCTTCCCAACCCCACACAAAATTATTGGTTATTCACTATTTTACTCCTTTGTTTGGCTTTACGTTCCACCTTCCTTTGCTACTTTCCCCTCGTTTTTTTTTTCTTCTTCCTTTTTTTTTTTTTTATCCTCCCTTACATTCTTCACTGCCTCAGACAGAGGGGGAGGAAGACCCTCAGACTAAGGAGGGCAACAAAGAGAACAAGGTAAAAATGTCTGATCATAAAGTGACTCACTCGTTCTCGGCATGAGTGAGAGTATAACCGCACTTATCCAACCAAAAGACATCAAAAAATTGCAGCATGTTTCAGACTAATCTATATCTATAGCACATGGTCGGTCACCACAGACTCTAATTTCAGTGTTTGTAAATCAGAATCTCAAAATTGTACTGATCCCAGATGAAAAACCATTATGTTACTGCACAGACACGCAGAGACAAGAAAAATAGAAAATACAAATCAAGTAAAGCCAGCTAGAAAAAAAACTCACTATGAAATACACAATATATACACAAATGCTATATACACAAGCACTGGTGTATTAATAATACAGATGAATAACTTACAGTTAATTGAATTACTAGAAACACAAAGTGTTTCGTTGATATGTGCAGGATTATTGCACATAATTAGAACAGATAGAACTGAGTTTTTCATTCTACATTATATACTATAAGTGTATTGAGTCAAGTCTTCTGGTCATCTTTGTGGGGGCAATCCATGGGTCTTTGAAAATCGAATGTACCATAAAGGTGGCACACAGATAAATAAATGCTGGTGTGTGTACACAGTAAATTGGCTATGATGGATATTAGGAGTCATAGGTGAGCTTATTTGTGTCGTAGCATCTTCAGAAGCATCTTGTCTGGGTCTTAAATTGATGTGACCAGTTGGAACAGTTTAAAACTCAGGAACACACATTTAGTACATTTAATTCAGTTAAAGGTCGTATCTCATATCAGTGGAGAGAAGTGTTCGTCACAGCCCTATCAGGATGTCCACTGATATGTTTTAGGACACATGGTCAAATGAGTGTGAAAAGGGAACTGTGAGTGATTTGTGATGCATTGAGTGTCATTTTTACCATCATGTGTTAAAAGTATGTTTTGTGATTTTTCAAACTTTTTTAAATCGACTCCCACTAGTCTTCAAGAACATAAAAACTCGAGTTTTCAAATTGAACCTTCTATTGCATGCTGTAACAACCTTTGTGATACAACCAGCTAATATGACTCCTTCCTCCCTGTGAACCCTGGGTATGTAATGTGTTGTAAAGCTGGGAAGGAGTATTTATTGGAAAGACCTATATCACTGACATGCGCTCATTGGCCTTTTTATGAGAAACACCAAACATGTAGGTACAGATTATTGAGGAAACCATGTTGCTGGACAGTCTGTCAGTTGGGAAGGGACAAGCAATAGGCCCACCACTAAGCAGATATAATTTGGGTGGTGGAAATGGTGGTCCAAAACCTCAGCTTTATTAACTTGCTGAAACTACACATCAAATTTTTTTGTTGCTTATTTTTATTGTCCGGGTTTCGTCCACCATGCCCCTTTGTCCTCGTGTGGGTTGTTTGTTTGGGTGCTTAGCAAGGCGGTCAGACACCTGAGTGAACAACCAGCACGAGGACGAAGCACATAGCAGACGAGTGATGCATTTCTGGCAGATGCAGTCCAGTTTTCCACCCGTGGAGTGTTCTCGTGTTTTTCGTTTTTGTTCTTCCTAAAGCCTTGTATTTTATTACTGTATTTACCTGCTTATACCAAAGAAAATGACAGCACATACCAAAGATAACAGGCATGGATTAATTACAGTGCAGTCTATGCAGGTGTAACATGGTTACATGGTTCTAGCACTGCAGGAGTTATTGTAAACTGTACAGTACAGATACAAGTGGAGGGTGGGGCACGCAGTATGAAGTCCCAAATAAGGTATTTGCGCTGTGGTGTTTTACATTTGCGCTGTGAAGACTGAAAACTGCCACGCATTTACATATCCCTTATCCATAGATATGTGCATTAGTGACGCGCGAGTCGGGTATTTTTCCAACCCGCGGCTCCCGCTTTTATGAAATTATTTGGCCCGCCCTGCACCACTGAATCTATTTTTACAACCCGCCCCACCCCGCAACCATTAAATAGACATACTAGGCATTGTAATTCAAATGAAACCAGCCATTATTTCAGCCCGAAAGTGCTTGGAAACATCGCCCTGTAAACTGGCAACAACATATGAATATGAATATGAACGATAAATCAGGTCATATTAATAACAAGATAATGATACACATTTTAGGCTATAGATTGGATTTT
>JBBMFX010000026.1:2001684-2030729 GCA_037832545.1 Rhabdalestes septentrionalis
TAATTTATATATAAAATAAATCAGCCAAGATTTTTCTTTAATTAAAAATTTATTGCAAATATAGAAATAGATCTTTTGTGCAGAATTTGTGAGGGGGGAAAAAGAACATGTTAAATGCCATTAACAGCAAAAGATACAGTTTGTAAGTAAGTAACCCAGTTTCTGAGACTTGTTTTTCTCTCCTAACCTGAAGTGTCCTTTCTGAAAGTTGCTGCTGCAATCGAAAGAAGAAAGAAGCAAAGCATTGTACACAGTCATTCTGAAAGAATAAATTGTTGATGAAGCTTCTTCACAACTGCTGATAGTCGTCCTAAGCTCCGTCAACATGTTCAGTTCTGACACTGGCTTTTGTAAATGACTTTCTGTGGGTCAAACTTCTTTACAGTTGGAAGTGCTCGAGGAGCTGCCGTGGAAAAGCTTTAGCGTAGATTCAAATCAGTGGCTTGTTTGAAGCTTCTGTGAATGCAATCTCACCTGCTCATAAAAAACACTGATCCTGACTACAAATTAACCAGGTAATCTAATTCAAATGTACCAATTTGACACTTAAATTCACTGCATTTGGCCAATACTTTTATCCAAAGTTTTTTTTTCTTCCATTCCCTAACTACAGGGGGCAGTCTCTTTGGAACAACTTCGGCTTAAGGGTCTTGGGCCAGGAACCCTGTGGTGGTGTGCTGAAGGTAGGATTCAAACCCATGACCTCTTGGTCCAGAGGTGAGTGTCTACCTACTAGGCCACCATCACCACACTTAAATTTGTTTAGTTTCGTTCTTGCCTTGGACGCCTGGTCCTAGATATCTAATTTAAATTTCATTTTCATCAATGCTTCTTCATAGATCTATCCACTGCAATGTTAGGTTCTTCTACAGCATCACTCCGATAAGCTCTTTTAGGCAAATTTAGTTTTTGATTTAGGTTTAGATTTGATTCAGACGTATATGAAGTCTTGGACCGGATTTGAGAATGTTTTTATTTTGCATTCTTTTCACATTTGCAGAGCAATACTGCAAATGAGTAAATTAGAGAACATTAAATTATATTATTAGACGAACAGTTTGATCAATGGTAGAATTGCAGAATCCTTGAAACATTGAAATATTGAGATGTTTTGCATGAGTTAGCTTGGGCTCCAAAGTCACTGATGACTGCTGGGAGAGAAAAAAGAGACCTTTTTATATAAAGGCAATTACAATGTCAATAGTGAACTATAGATAAATATTTTTTATTATATATATATATATATATTTTTTTTTCAAATAAAACCTATAACCAAACCCACAAAGCCAAAGGGTAAAACTGATGGATTTTAATGCAGTAGTTCTTTTTAACGAAAAAGATGCAGGGAATTTGCTTGTGCATTAAAAACCAACACCGAGTTATTTTTAATGGCATTGTACATATTTTTTCATGTGAAATTTAGGGGAGATTAGGAGAATTTTCAAAAGTATGACAGTTCACGTGGCCATTGGTGGGATTGTGTGATTGATGGAGTCCTATCAGATGAGTGGGAAAAATTAAAAGTATCCCACTTTAAACAAGAAAGCATGTAACATGCTATGCAATGAAAATGTACATGGTCTTGATTTACAAGTAAATTCACTGTATATTTTTAGTATTTCATGCTTCTCTCGCATTGAAATGTGTTCATTTATATTAGATTCACAGTGGTTAGCATGTGCTTTGTGCGTTTTGGCTTCAGCCTGGGCCCGTGTGGTCTCCCGGCTCAACACAATCGATTGATTGACTGAGCAGAAGTGGAAATAGCAGCCACAGAATACCATCCAGAGACAACATTCAGTTTCTAAAATCTCTCAAATAGTCCCATTCAGTGCCAAAAGGGACTGCTGTGCTCTGCTGGGCCACACGCTTGGAATAGGTGCAGACACTGGGTGCTGTTTCCGGCAAACGGATTTAGCACTGATCCGATGAGCCATGGTGTGTGTGTGCATGCTGGAGGTCCTGTTTTCGTTCTTTTCAAAAGAAGGCCACCCACAAGGTTAAAGGCGAATGTGCCAAATGTACTTCAGATCGATCAGACCTTCAGAAACCAACTTCTCTAATGTATAAAAATGCCATTAACCTTTCAAACCCTTTAAAAAAATATAACCAGTGTAAAACAGTCTAGAACAGGTGTTTGTTCTCCTACACACTTTCCATATGCGGCTCTTTCTCTTGGCGCGTCGCCACTTGGCCGCTCTCCGGACCCCCTCCCTCTGCGCTTTTCCCCAACCACTTTCTCCCGGGTTTTCCAGGGTTCAAAGTGAAATAGGAGCAATAAACAAAGCACAGCATGACTTATTAGGGGGGACATTTAAGAAGTTGTTTTGCTGTTTAATGACAGTTCACTATTTGTTTCACTTTCAGGATGGATCCATGCTACTCGTGTTGCAAGGGCTGAAGTGTGTGCGAAACTGATAAAGCTGAAATATTCATTTCACATCTTGCATATCCTCATACAGATTTGGCACTAAATAGAATGGAAATAGGCCCTTCACTTCTAGCAATCCTCGGAGCTAGGCCTGTATAAGTGGGTCTTGAAGAACAGATGTTTTTTAGATCATGTAAATCCAGTGCTAGCTACACAGCTCCAAAGCTTTTCCATTGCAGTCCGTGGCAGCTTTTCTGTTGCACTTGCACTGATGACTATGATGACAGTAGAAGAGAGTTTGATTCAGAAAAGCCAGAATTAGTTATGCAGTTACACACCAGAGATATAAAACAAACCTAAACCTAACCCTCCGAAATCAGAATAAGTTTGGACAAATATTCCGATGCCTAATTGTTTTGTCGTCAACAAATGTTCACTTCAATATACACATTGATACAATTCTTCTCTTGAAAAATACAATAAGTCATGCAAATATAACACTTTGTTATTTTTTCTGACACTTTCTATATTCTCAAACCTTCAGAGAAAAAAAAAGAAACAAACCAAATGAAACCACATGGATCAAACAATAGCCCAATCCACATCTATACAATGTCATAACCATTAAACCCTGTGCCCACAAAACTTAAAATCCCCCCCTCACCCACCCATGAAACCCCACCCCACCCCACCCTCCATCCCCGCACATAATAAAACAATAGAAATTACACCTAGAACTAGAGCTTGGTAGAAAACACCCATTATACATTTTTTACATAGTACAAAATTCACAGGTCTCTCATTTTCTTCTGTTTTCTTGTCATCGTTCTTTGGAATAGGAAACCAAATGTCTGACCAAAAAGAAACAAACCAAACAATCAAAAGAAATAATGTGAATTATATTAATTGGGCCAATTTAGTAGTCTGGAAATTCTTTATTCTGTTGTTCCTGAACCACAGATAAAAGATCAGGTTTTTGCTCTCCTGCTCAAGAGAGAGTCTGGGCTTGGATAATGGGAACATTTTATTAACAAAAATCAAGAAAAAAAATGTTTCTGCCCCTTCTGCTCTGAGCAGAATTACATTTTGCTAGTTAGTAAATGAGTGCACTGTTAGCACGGGAACACATCATTATCATGGCAGTGTGTTGCTTTCATATGAGCGCACTGTTAGCATTCAAGGCTGAGTGTAATCACATTGTTGGCATGAGAGCGCATTATGAACTCTTCATTTCTTGAGATTTAATGGCAGTGTTTTCAAGGATGTGTGTCGTGTTGATGATGATGCTGGATTAGAGCATTTTTTTGTTTTGTTCTTCCATGAGGGCAGAGCTCAAATATGCACGCTGTAGAATAGCAAGTGAGAGTGTCATACATTTGGTAAATATCTAATACTTTTACTATAAAATTGCTTACTTAATTTGTCTTTATACATTCCTTGTTTAATGGAATTTCCAGACAAGTTTAGTTATTTAAGGATTATCAAAACAATTGCCAAGAAGCAAATTGTGTGTTAATAATGTACCAAAGCATTTTCATATTTGAGCAGTTTCATCTGGAATCAATAGTTTCCTGATTCTGAACTCGATCTATAAGCAGCTTGAGAAGCTCATCCCTAAGACACCACCCCACACCCACCCACTCTTTGATGTCCAGCCCCTTAGGGCCAGAGCTACCGGCAGCAGCACTGGCATGGATATGGGTGGAAAAACCACATTGAAATGGTAACTTGTGGTAAATGTCTTTCAACCAGACTCGTGGTGCGTATATCTTGTTGTGTGTTCTGCTGAAACAAAGAACCAGTTTATAAAGCGAACAAATGGTTTTCCTTCACAGTTAAAGTGACACGAACCCAAAGGGTTGAAAGCGGGCTGTAGCTGAGACAACCACATTATCACTTTCTGATTGTTTGAAATTTTGTCATTACAATGTGGAGAGAAGCCACTGTTTTTTTTTTTTACTATGCATGCCAAAAATCAACAATAAACAACTATCATAGTTTTCTTTGACACTAACAAATTTATCTTTAACACTGTGAGAAACATGAAGATGATCCAGGGCATCACTAACAACATATCTGGGTTAGGTTTTCCACACTAAAGAAAACATCTCAAATGAGACAAGAAATAATTATGCACCACAATAACAAAATCAGCTCTGACAGTAAAACTTCTTGCTGGTTCAACCGAACATAAACTATGGAGAGAACAGAGTCAGCAACACTGTTACCAGGTTGAGACACACTGAAAGAGATACAACTTCAGTTCCATCACAGTACACTTTGGGTACAGCATGATTTCTGTATTCCTGTGGAAAAGTGCCTTTGGATAAATAAAATTCCAAAGAAAACACCTTTTAAAGTGGATATCTAATGGTTAGAACGGTACAGCTGTGCTTGATAGCCATCAAGGTCTGTGCTCTTTATGTGATTGAGAGCACGAGGGCTTCAGTGGACTCAAACCAAATGAGCAAGCACTCTGCTCTCCTCCTCCTGGCCTTTCGGAGCTCTGATAGGAAGGAGAACGAAGCGCCAGTGAGCCGATATCTATCTAAAGCCCAAAGGCGCTGAGTGTCACGCTGTACAATGACAGTGAGTGGGAGATCAGAGGGCCATCACGCTGCTCCGTTACAGAGTTAATTGAGAAGCCAGTGATAGCGGGTGGGGAGGGGGTGTGCTGGGGATTAACAACGCCCCTGGTGTGAAGTTTGTGCCTTTGATTCCCACGCATGGCTACTGGCTGCTAACGTGGGCCGCACTGCCCGACAGGAACTGATTTACATGACTGAATACTAGGGGTCGGCGATATGGCAAAAATATCATGATATCTGAGGCAGTTTTTTATTCTTAGGATCACAGTATTTTGTTTGAGGCATGGACACAGTGTACAAATAAACAATAGTAGCCACAGGAAAAATATGCCATACTTTCTTATTTCATACATCAACTCTGAAATCACAATTATAGAGTCCAAACACCGCATGAAATGTTCTGATTTTAACTTTGATTTGTTATCCAGAATTTCCAGAATTTTGTTTGATTTTAAGACATGTGAGCCTTTGGTCTACTAATGGAGTTCCAAAAGTAATTGGAGGTCTCTCAAATGTTTGGTTGTTTACACATAAACGCACAAACACACACACACACACACACACACATGCAAACACATATGCATGCATTAATTCACTCCTTATTTTCCAATGCAATATATAGAAGTTTCTTTAAAGGGCCTTGCACCTGTAGCCTCTGTGTTATCTGAGCCATTCTGTCTCCATCCCTGTCAATTACAATTTTATTTCCTCATTTTCCCCTTTAATCACAAAAAGGCAAGGGCCTATGTGTTGTTCTTATTCAGCCATTTTCTGTTTTCTCATGACTCTCCCTCTCTCTCGTTCTCTGTCTTTGTATCAGATTCTTCCTGGTCACCTACTTGTCCCTCTTTCTTGCAGGGCTTTCTATGGAGCACTTAATGTGTTTTGCTTAACACAGCCATTCTCACTAAGCTCTTCACTATGCCTAAGTGTTTTTTACTCTCTTTACATCTCCTCTCTCTTTCTCTCTCTCTCTCCCTCTCTTTCTCTCTCTCTTTCACTTCCCCTTACTGCCTCTCTGTTCCACTCGACAGTGTAAATGCTCTGTGTCTCCATACCAGCCTGATAAAAAAAGATTTACGCCTCAATTAGGCTATCAAAGCCCTGGGGCTGAATGCTGGAGATGTTCTCTGATTGGCCCTTACGCACTCCCTTCTGGCTCTAAAGGATTTCATTTACACTCGCATCCCTCTTGTTTCCCACCACGTTCTTCACCAGAGCGACAAATCTGACGAATGGTGAGAGAAAAGAACAAGAACGCGTTGTTGGTAAACATCTGAGAGAAAACACGGCCGTCTGGCAGCAGGGACTCATTTTCTCACCAGATAGACGAGGGAGGAACGAGTGACATGAGGCAATCACAATTATCCTGCCTGTAGAAGAGCTCAGAGGCATTTTTTCGCCTGTTTCAAGCATCTGCGGCTGATAGCTGTTAGATCATGTAAATGCCATCTGTAAATGCAACCAAGATGCTTTGAAGATTAACTACCACCCATGTCCTGTTCTGGACTTAGCAAACATTCACACAGTATAATATGATGACATGGGCATCCAAATACCATGTATTTGTTTTATTAAATGCATTATGCCTGTGATTGTGAATTGAACCCATCATTAGACTAAGATAGTTTTTTTTACTCTGTCTGGATGTTGTCCTTGTACAGTACTGTGTAAGATTATTAGGCACCTGAGAAGAATAAAATGTTTTGTTAATTTGGAAGTCAAATAATTGTATATTTGCTTATTACATTTTATAAATCCAGACAATAAGTGACACAGAGCAGAAATCTGGAAACAAGCCTGTGTTCTTCTAAGCAGTGCACAAAACTTGTAAGGTCGGGTGACTGCTAGGGGTCACCCTTAGTGCCTTTTTGGTTTATTTTGGGTTTTTGTTTGGCCTCCTGATCACACCAGCTTCTAATTAGAGAATTAGAATAAGCAGCTGCTGTGGTGATCAGGGGGAATTGGGTCTTTGTTGGGATTGGGTGTTGCTTTGTGGGGTTTTATATTTAAGGGGTTTCAGTTCTGTCTTTAGTTGTGAGTTATTGCCGTTATAAGTGAGTACTTTCCTTTTGTTGGGCCTTTGTGCCTTTAGTTTTGTGTTTGAAAATAAAGAAAGAAAGCATGGACATTCTGGAAAGTGCCTCTCCTCATTGAGTACAAGGGGGAAGATGCAACAGATCTACTATTCTTCTAATATTGTTCTCATTTATTCTAATGTTGTGTTGCTGAGGGCAGAAATAAACCCACTGCTGAATTAAAAGTCTTCAAACTATTTGCACAGGTGTCTATGTCTTTTGCACAGTACTTTATGTGTAAAAGCAGAGTGGAACCATGTGTGTCAAAGCTATGCTTACTAAAGGAAGCGAGTCCTGAGAAGTGCATCCAAATCCTTGTCCTGACTCTCTCAGGGTGTGTGGGATGTCCTCCCTCTCCCCTATGACTCAACGAGATGCTAACCAAGCATTACGCCCCCATTACAGAATTCCTGGATGTGATTGCTTAGTTTTTGCTAAGAAACTATTTGTTGTTGATTTTTTTAAACATAAATTCTCTTTGTCCAAGGAGAGGCACGAAACAGATGCAAATAGATGCCCCTGGAGGATACATACTATCATTCACCCCTCAGCTTGGTTGCATTTTCTCTCCCAACAGTTGGCCCAGACTGGTCTAAAAGCTTCCGCTCTGGTTCTGATACACTGTGTAACAGTCTCACACCGTAAAACTCTGAATGCACATAAATATCTGGTCCCTGACCAATGACATACCAGTGTACTACCTCTCTTTATACTTTATAGACTTCTCAAATTACACCCTAAAATTTCAACACCACCTGCAGTTTACCTTATTTTTCTGTTTACTGTTTACAGCCATAACAGGTACACTCATGCCCTGTTACTCTGTTGTTTGATAGGCTACAATTGTCACTCAGTTTGGTCCATTTCTGCTGTGTCCTATTCAATATAATTCATACTGAAAGGTTTATATTCCTATTCCTGCTGTATTGTCTATTTACTATATTGTCTCAGATTTACCTCCCATTCACGCTACTGCTATTTATTGTGTTTCTGTCATCTCATTTCACTCTGTGTGTGTTCACAGCTGCTGATGACAACAAAATAACCTCAAACCTTGAACCCTGACTGCCCTACAAGAACCAGTCACCACAGATTCGGTCTATTTCCGACTAAAATCAAAATACAAAGCATAATTCCAGCATTGTGTTGAAAAACCAGTGATTATATGAATCTACAGAATTTATACGTCTGTCATTCATAAGACATGCAATTATG
Organism: Rhabdalestes septentrionalis; assembly: GCA_037832545.1. Lineage (NCBI taxonomy): Eukaryota > Metazoa > Chordata > Actinopteri > Characiformes > Alestidae > Rhabdalestes > Rhabdalestes septentrionalis. The sequence continues at coordinate 2,009,937 of JBBMFX010000026.1, forward strand.
TGGCCACTGCTGACAATTTTGACCTACATGAAATGGAAAAAGGTTTAAAAAGGCAAACGACATAAAGTGGAGCTTCAAGCATCCACCTAGACTGACTGTCAGCAGTATCCCCGGATGGCCTTCAGCTAGCACAGGGGGTTTAGTGGCAGTAGTGGCTTCTAGTAGGTACATGACAATTGGTCCTAAATCACAGTTTAACCTTTAAACGCTCTTCACCTAAAAGATGGACGATAAAATATTTGGCAGTATTTATGCATGGTAGGTTCCATTTAAGCTCAAAAACCATCAGGGAGTGAATTCCAGAAGAGCTGATTATTAACCACATTTTAGATGTTTACAGGTAATTGAAGGCACAAATTGAAGTGAAAAGCATGTTTATAAGGGTTAAATCATTTCTGCTTTGCACGCTTTAGGCCAGTTTTCTACTGAGAGGGATCTAACACAGAAAGCAGGATAAGGAGCTTATAAAGTTTCGAAAGTGCTGTGGAAGTGTAATCCATTTTCTGCTTTATGTAAAATTGCTGAAAGCTGACAATGATTAATGTCACATAATTTTACCTTCAGATCCTACAAGGAACTTCCCCATGGTGCTCCAGATTCCATAAACTTCAATCTCCAACTCAGTAAGAAAAATACAACTGTGTCTAAGCATCTCAGAATCTAATCCCTAGATACACATGGTTCTTACTGAACAGTAAATATTTGGTTACAATTCATATATATATACACACACAACTTATATATATAACATTTGTATGTCCAGTGTTGTATGATTCTTCTTAATAACTAACCTTAATGAATGTGTGTTCATGTAAATAATCAAACTAAGTAAACAATATTTAATGAAGTGCACACACACATTTGTATGCAACTATAAATATTGGGCGTGCATGTCCAGACCTGTCCATATCAGTTGTAATGCAATTTAATAATTATATTTAATAATATGACAAAATAAGGGCAATTCTAGGCATCCATTGGTTAACAAAAGAGAGGTTATGAATGGTCACCAATGGCTACCTATATTTTATGCCTTGATGTTATTTGTCATGTCAAAAAATGCCTGTTATTCAGATCCCTGCCATCCACTGAGGTCAGTGCTGTTCGGTTAAGATGAGATGCCTCCAGGAGGTAATTATCACCTCAGACTGTTTACTGTTGGAGTGTAGTAAATAAACTGATGCATCTGGCTACAACGGGTATATGTAGTGGCCTCTGAGCACTTGGAACTTGGAACGATCACATGCCAACAATTATATTCATCAGTCAAGAAAAAAAAAGATATGAATTAATAACAAATTCTGCAGTGCAGAGTGAGAACCATTAGTCTAGCTTAATAGAAATAAATATGATTTAAGAAGAAGCAAGGGGGAAGACTTAATTTAAAAAATATTGGAAAACCTGTCAGGGTAATAAGAGGTGTGCTTGTTTGGCCCAAGCTTAATGAAAGAGGAGAAGGTTCAGTGATATTGCCCTTGAGCAGGAGAGCACCAGGGACCACTACCAGTCCCTCACCAACAGAAAGGAGCAATCAATATACAATTTTATGAATGACTAGAGCATAATCAAACCCCCACACAAAAGAATGCCTTTTCTTAGTTTTTGCTATTGCATTTGTTTAAGCTTTTGTTAAACCAAGATGAATTAATGTCAGATTAGTGTTTTTATTTACATTAATTATATATTTTTAAATCTCTTTGTTAGATTCCTCTAATTAATGAAGGGGGTGCACAAAATGAATGGGCATCTACAAACGGTCAGCAGGGAATCTGCCTTTACGGTTTATAAAAGTGAGCCATCTTTGTCGATTGAGTTCCTCAGTGTGATTCAAACAGCACATGATGAGTCTATGAAGAGGTTTTTCGTCACAGTAAGTCTCCGGTAGCAGTTCATCTGACTGTTGCGCAACTGAACAATGGGCTTAATGGATGGTTGGTTTGTTCTCCATTCTCACCAGTAGGATTGGGAATAAGTTCCTTTTCCCATTTCAGACCACAGCTCGTTGTGTCCGCAACGCTTCATGTTGTTCTTTTCCAACTGAGAAATGTTGTATTATAGTGGCCGCTTCTGTAAACAAGAAACTTTTGTGTCAAGCTCTGATCCTTGCCTGGACCTTATACCCCGGACATTTTAAACTCTAGAAAGAGAGAGTGAGAGGTTCACCTGGACCCTGACCCATATTTGCAAGACTAGAAATCAATGGCCACGGTGTCAGGTTGGGATGGCAGATGGAACAAAAGACACAAAAGAGGAGAACACTTCAAAAAATCATTAGATGAGTCGTGGCAATTTGTGCCAGGGTGAATAATACCGTAACAGCGGCAAAAGAAGATCCTTTCAAACATGATAAATCCCTTTGATAACGAGGAGTGGACACTGGCACTGAGGCTGAAGATCATAAAAACTGTAAAAAATTAGTAATCGCTTGAAAAACATGATGTAAAGTAAGTACTCCATCTAATTGAAATAAATGACATTATAACACAGTATGTTACGTGACGATCAGCATACTCAGGACAGATGGATTAAGAATTCTGGTGGATTACTAAGTAAACACTTTCCATATGGTTTTGTAAAACTATTAATTAATGTGTATTAGTCCCCTAGTGTGATTCATCTCATTTTTTGCTCTACTGGTCCATTAAGCTAGAGGTTAAATGAGGGTGCGGAGGAGAGAGTGATCCTTTTTAATCAAATTTGAAGTCTTAGCTCTTTACCCGCACCCACACCACCACACATGCACAGCATGAGCACCTTGGTTAACTGCTAATTAGTTAACCTAATCAAAGTGGACGTTAATTAAGTGAAATAGAGAGTTGGAATTAATTGAATTTGTCATTTTTTCTACAAATGATAGCATTTGAAGTTATTATAAAACTGATTGGTTTTATGAGTGTAAATATTCATGAGTTCAGATCTATATTTGTTAAGCAAGAGCAATCTATTTTTCCTCACTGTCCTCCATCTAGCTCCAATATTTTTCCTCTTGCTATCTCCTTCATGGCTGATAGGTCTGTGGTAATAAACATAACTGGACAATGTAATCTTTATACTAGCCACATTAGTCACATATGCTCCGCAGCATTAGCTGGTATGTCACTGTGACTGTAGGCCTGTTAATCGTACTGGGTGCACCCAACCTGGTGCAGACAAGTGGAATGTATGTTCTTAGGGCACATATGGCTATAGGAATCAATGCTGATGCAAGTATGATGGTAGCCTGCAACGTGGGCCACATCAGGGATAACCTGTAATAGGTGCTGATGTTTGACATGGTGCATCTGTGCCTTCACACTGGCCCTTTAAATTTACTGTATTTGTGTATCATCCTGCTCAGTACTGGAACTGACTGACAAAAGGTCCTGACAGTACTAATGCTCCTGGGATGTTTCCTGTTTTATTTTCCCCCTTTCTTCTCTGTTCTTTTTCAGATGACAAATACTATTGAAATGTAAATCCACTCGCCACATGTAGAATCTCTCGAATATAGATGGAAAAGGGTGCTTTTGACAGCTTTATGGAAAATCAGTGCATAATTCCTCCCCTACTGACACACACACTTCCACATGACTGGCTCACAAATGAATGCAGTGCACTGTGAATTGTGTGGAAGAACGAATGCACACCCTCTCCGAGGCTCAATGAACACTCAAGCTTCAAAGGATCTCCTATCGACACAAATGATGCATTCACAAATGAATACTGGGCAAATGTGATTATTTTATAATCAATGATACACCGGCTGGAATATCTTTCTGAAGATGTGAGAGTTAGTCTCAGATTTTGGGCCTAAAATTGGATCTAAACGAATGATACCATGGATATGTACTGTATTGTCATGCTTGCTCTCACACTCTCTCTCTGTTTCTCTCTCACTCTGCCTCTTTAATGACTCATCCTGTACACAGACAGATCAAAACAACTTGTCCTCAGACCCTGACAAACTTCACTTTGCTTTGTACACGGCAGCCGTCTCCTCAGCTGCTTTTCCACAGCGGATCCTCAAGCTAATCAGGCAGCGCAGAAGGCCCATTCTTTAGATCCTTCATTGCCTTGCAGCTCACAGCTTCTGCTGCGCTGACACACCCTTCCAGTAGTCGAGGATGTCATGCAAGTCCTCGCCCTTTGCAAACTGGACCTTCTTGCGCAGAGCATTTCCAGCAGTGATGTAGCACGATTCCTCCCGTGGGCCTTTTCTGTAGGGACGGAAGCGCTCCCAGATTCGCAGGGTGTTCTCGGAGGAATACTCCGGACTGGACGAGTAGCCAGAGTAGTTGTGGTGGCGAGGCGAGAGCTGAGAGTAGGAAGCAGCGTCCCTCTTGGTACGTGATAGCGGTTTAAGGAAAGATGCCCTTTGGGCAGGAGAATCATGGGAGCCCTCATAGTAGAGAGCAGGGACAGAGTGACGATGCTCAGCACAATGGTAGTCTGGATGTACCTCTAGATGCTGTCCAGTGCCATCCACAGTGCCTCCATCCATGCTACATCCCCCACCACCACCTCCACCACTACTACCAACTAAAGGTAACCTCTCAAGGGGTTCTCCACAACCCACAGGGCTTCCCTTTTCAGGATACTGGCAGGGATCAGGACTCCGAGGCTCTGGGACATCCAGGCTGTAAACACGTGCTTTGCCACTAGCAGGGCCACAGTGCTTTTTGGAAGAGCTGACAATAACAGCTGCATCTGCACTCATCTGTCTCTGGATAGGTCGGATTGCTGTAGCTGGTGGTGGAGGGCGGTAAGGAGGTGATACAAAGCCACCTCCTGTGATCCCTGGCCTTTCAGACAGGGGACCTGTTAGTGGAAGGGGAGGTGGAGGGGGGATTTTTGGGGATGGCATCACCTGGCAGGCTTCGGTGACACCTGTTGAAAGGGGAATGAGTCCCCTGGTTAAGGAAGAGGTACTGCTAGGTGGAGGGGATGTGGGATTCCCAATTGCTGTAGCAGCGGAGGACACTGCTGTAGCTACGGAGTCAAGTTTGAGGGCATCAATGCAGTTGTTGATGATCTGGTTAACCTTGTCAACTTCCATCGCTATAGTAGAGATCTCTGATGCCGATCCTCGACCATCATCATCTGAGTCATCTCCAAGGTCACTTCCATCCTCCTCCCTGAGGTCCTCTGCTCTGACAGCCTGCATCACTCCATCTCGCCCTCTATCTTCTCCTGCCCCTGAAGTTCGAATATCCATATAGTTGCCCTTGCTTGCCATGGCCTCTGAGAACGCAGTGGCCATCTTCTCTACTTGAGGGATGGAGGACAGTCGCGAAGAGCTTGTGTTTACAGATCCATGCCCAAGCATTCCTGAGCTAGAAGAAGAGGACATGGGCATCTTGCCATGGTGGTGTAAGTGGTGGGTCTGCTCATGGAGTTTCTGCACAGCTGTTGGATCATTTGCAGCTGCAGCCGCCACCTCTGGTCCGTATCGCATCTCCAGGATGGTTTTCTTCACACAGATGGATTTCTCTTTCTCCTCCTGCCTCCGACGCCTCCGCAAACAGTAATACACCAGGCCAAGAACAATCAGCATCCCGAACAGGCAGCCCACAATGGTCATGATGTAATGAGTTGTTGTGGATGGGGTGGTCAACATGTCCTCTGCTGTGGGAGCCCGAGTGGAGAAGTAAACACACGTGTGATTATAACGCTGTGAATTGCGTATCGAGGCAACACAAAAAGTGTAGCTGGTGTTTGGCATAAGCTTGCTGAGAGTAATCAACTCTTTCTCTTCTTTTAGGTTCATCACATCAGAAACAAAGCTCTTGTTGTACTGTACAAGGATATACATCTTGCTGTAGGGCCGGGGTATCTGCACCAATATGGACGCTGTAGAAAGAGACACATGCTTAAGTTTGATGCTAGGGCTAAAGGAATTCTCAGAGGAGGACGAAGTTGTGGGCTGATGGTATGGTCCAATGCGTTCAAACATATCAGGGCCCATGCCAGAGGAATCAGAATCTGGTGGTAGCGAAGTCATCCCTGGAATGAACACTCCATCCCGACACATGGAAGAGAGGATATTGCGAGCGCTGCGACCGTGCCCTCCTACAGGGCTCAGCAACGGGTAGCTAAAAAGTTCCCGTGGAGTCTCACATTGCAGCCGATCGTAAGTGTGTGTGACATTGTTGAAGGCTTCCAGCCAGGTAAGGAAGCTGTACAGCTCGCATCCACAGTGAAAAGGGTTTGCCGCCAGCTCACACACCATCAGCCTTCCCAACACGCTGAAGGTGGAGGGATCTAACCGGGCCAGCTTATTAGAAGACAGATCCAGACTGCTGAGGCTGGGGCACTCCCAGAAGGCATTGGTGGTGATGACTTCAATGAGGTTGTGCTGCAAGTAGAGGCATTGCATGCGCCCCAATCCACGTAGCATACCTTCAGTCAGGTTCGTCAGTTTGTTGTATCCCAGCTGCAGCACTTGTAAGTTAGCCTGGCCAGCGAAAGCACCATCCTCAACATAGGATATCTCGTTCTTGGTGAGGTTGAGATCTGTTAGATTGGTGAAACGACTGAGCGAGGAGAAGAAAACAGCCTTGAGTTTGTTCTCATTAAGCCGTAGGTCATGCACTGTGTTGTTGATATGCTGCGGGATTGTCTCATAAGGCGGCTGATTCTGGCTGCAAATGGCCAGCCATACATAGCCTTTATCCCCCTCGATGAGCCAGCAGTCAGCACTGACGAGAGACGACGTTGAAAACAACAGGATAAGGGAAGAAAGGTGGAGGAAGACAGTGCAGGGGGAGGAAAGGATGCACTTATGCTTCATGATGGAGGAGAGTGGGAGGAGGAAAAATGTAATTGTACAGAACTAGAGAAGAACAGAGTCTGTAGAGACTGTAGAACAGTAGGCAGTCAGACCAGGTGGCAAACTCTGAGAAAGTGGAGCAGTAGATACTTTTTTTGCTGCAGTTACATTTTCCGGGCTGGAGTACTTGACCACCACGTAGTTTTCTCAAAGGTTGTTGGGACTCAGAGGAGTCTTCTTTAAAGAACCTGTAGAGAGAGAAAGAAGAGAGACAAGGTCAAATCACATATATATACATGATACTTAAGTACAGGCTTTTAAAAGAGGGCAGTTGTTTCTTCATATAATTTAAGCGGGACACAGAACTCTGCATGAGTGGTACAGAAAGATATACTCATTAATAAAAAAAATATTATTAAAAATTATTAAATATTAGATTTCGCCATTCTACCTGTATCAATGTTTTGTAAAAAAAAATGAAGAAAGCATTTAGTGCTTTTCTCAAAGAGCAAATCCTGCAAAAGCTTGTGGTTCCTTCTTCGACTTTGACTTGCCCTAATCATATCAAAACGCATTGTGCCAGGTGAGTCAGACAAGGTATCTGGGAGCTCATTCATCTTCCTCTGCCTCCTATGCATCAAGCTCTAGGATTCAGGAAGACTTTCACCCATGGCACACAGCATCAATCATCAAACTGCATGAGAGGTCATTTCGACAGTTGCATACATGTCCTTGTCTGTATTCTGCTAGCTTTTGATTTGCTTGCAGTAAGAATCAGAGAGAAATATCCATGGAGCTAGCATTAAAATGCTCTTATATTGTGCCAAGTTCTGTTATCCTCTGGGCAAAGTGGAAACTGGAAGCATTTCTCAAGCTAAACATTCTTCTTTAATTCTCTTTCACTCTTTAATTATAGCCCAGCTGCACTTCAGAAGCTTTCCATATTTAGAATGTGATGTCATTTCTCACAGGTAAGCTACATTATATTAAGTAACTGCTAATATAGTCATATCTGGTATATAGCATGTGGTGCATTATATTACATCACATTCATTTGGCATTCTCTTTCTTTCGCTTACATCAATGACCAGACTATATTCTACAATGACTAGTCTACAATGACCAGATTATACACATAACTGTCAAAGGTGCACAAAAAATCCTATTAAAAGATAATAGTTCCAAAAGTCACTCCCGGGAGTACAAGCAAAACCGACAATGCACCGGACACAGGCAAATAGCCTAATTATCTAAACTTAAAATTCAGTTTTACTATAATTAATGTGCTCATCAGTTAATGCCTTCAAACAGTATCCTAAAAGTGTTTCATCTGAATGAACGTAAAATAATTTACGCTGTGGGACTTGGTGACCTGTCAACTCACCCATAAAAATACGTTCATCCAGGGTTAGTACAGGCAATGGTAAAATACAGACAACCTTAAGAACCTTTGGAATGCATAAATGGTTCTTTGCGTGGGTAAAGAGGTGATACTCATATATGGGGACTCCGATAAAAGAGTCCATGTATAATGTTTCTTTGGTTTTGTGTCCCAAAAATGGTCACTGTTCCTTTAAGCAAACATGAGTGTTCTCCACCATCTCTTTGAAGAGCATTCTTCTAACGCTTTGTGGGGCTCAAGGGGGGGAAAAATGGGGTAGAAGATGAATGGAGGGATGGACTGTTAGTACTGACATATGTAAATGACCTATCAGTTACCTTGTTCTTTGACTGAGTGTCTCAGTCCAGACTGAGAAACTCCTTATAAGGTGCTGCTAAACTTCTCTAAATGTTAGATTTACGCAAAAATGTTTATACTACAGGCTGTTTCTGTAGCTTAATTAACAGGGATGAATAATATTCATCCCATACAACAGACGGAGAATAAACTGTCAATGTAAGTTGTACAATGTAAAAAATCTTGGAGTGTTTCTATTGGTCATTTCATCATGAAATTCTGACAGCAGAAGCAGCAGCTGACAAAAAATCAGATACAAGGTTCTGTTTCAACAGTGACAAAACAGTTCTTTAAAGTTTTTTCAACTTTTGGGAAGTGCCTTATAGGGTGCGATTGTCATAGAAACTCTTTTGGCTCTGAAGAGAAGCCTTTTTGTCAAGTTTGTATCATGGGGTTTAGACAAATACTCAAAGCTCTAAATGGCAATATTTGAAGCCACAGGCTCTTTGTGTCTCTGTCTCTTTCTCTCGTTCTCTCTCTCTCTCTCACACACACACACATGCAAACACACTATGTATTTTTCTCTCTCTCTTTCTGTATCTTCTCCCCTATCTTCTTGTCTTCAGCCCATCAGAGATGTGATCTGGTTTGGTGCTCTACATTCAGAGGCCCAGAGGAAGCTTTAAATAGGGCTGGGACTAGGATGGATATGGAGGTGCATCCCAATGAGAGAGGGCAAAGTGTGTGTGTGTGTGTGTGTGTGTGTGTGTGTCGGAAGGGGTGTTCTCATGACAGAAAGAGAGCTAGAGAGACAGAGTGCAGAAGATGCGGGATGTGAAATGTACAAAATATGATAATGACTCCTTTATGGCTACTGTAGGATTTCAACATCTATGAGGTTTTTGATTTCAAATATTGATTTGTTCGTCTCTGTGTGGAACAAGTTTGCCAGCCTTTTTTCATTTGTATTTAAAAAGAACTTCGGATCAGTCTCAATCCCGACTGAGTGTTTTCAGCACAACAGAACATTTCATCTGAATCTTGGAGGGCCCTCGTGCAGAGAGTGCAAATTACAATTGATTACTGCAACTGTCACATAATTACTTATGATGAGCTACTTTGAATTCAATATCACATTCACTCCAGGTCAAAATGATCTGTACTCACCGAATAGATGCAAATTAGTGACAGGTAGCCAAAGGTAACATTGCCAGAGGGGTTTTTCTCTTATTTTTCGAACTGTAATTCTAACTCTGCTGTGTAAAATGCTTACTGGGCCTTTTGTTGGCAACATGGGCACAGGACAATATAAAAGACAGGAAAAAGTCTGTATTAAAACAGTATATAAGGGCCATAATATTACATACCACACTTAATGTCTTATCACCAGCTGTATTAACACCTTCTGGGAAGGCAATGTGTCAAGTGTTTGCTGTACCTCTACTAATATATGAGGTGCGTGGGCAAACAGCCCTAAAAACTGCTATGCTATGGACTTGGTGAATCCTGCGGCTTCCAGTTTGTGTCAGTTTTGTACATTAAAAGTGCATATATTCCCAAAAAGAATATATTATATACAGTAATGTGCAACGGTCTTTCTGAAGGCACCTAAACAGTTTGAAGTCTTTCTGCCAGCAACATCACAACTGAATATTCGAATAAATGCACACAAATAAAGAAGCAGTAATCATAATTTTTGTGATCTGGTTAGACAAACACAGGTTTGGTTCCTGATATGTGCTTAACGCCTCCAGTCATCGTGTGGATTCATAAAATTCCATTAGCAACACACTTCAATCCAGGTATCTGATGGAAGCTACAAGTAATACTGGGCTACCATGAGAAAAGAGGTCTGGAAATGGTTAAGCAAACACAGGCCTACATAAAAACATTATTTAGTGTATTAATGTTATTTGTTTGTATAGTAATATTGGAGAACACTAACTTAACACTATTGCCCAAAACAGTACTGTATATATTTAAAAATATAAGTCATTGTTAGGGATGCACTAAACATTTCACCACCTACATTTTCCAGCCAAAAATGGCAATAAATGCATTTTCGGTTTCGGCCGATTATTATTTTTTTGGGCACACCGAAACTGCGATGACGAAATCATGACCCAGATGACGCCCACCTCGCGTCAGATTGGATTAGAGTCAGCATGTCTGCTTCTTGGCGCAATTCTATATTTCAAAGTAAAAAACACTTGGAAAGACCTTTTTCTCAACATGGGGATTAATTCATCCCGATCTCCATGCAGGGATAGAAAAGCTGTGAGTCCATAATAGTTGTTGGTGTATTGTATGTGCGGATTTCGAGTCTCACTTGTTGAATGGTTCAAAGCGGAGTTAGACTTTAACAGCACTCAGAATTATTAAAAGTGAATTCACTAGTTCTATGAGAGAGGAGATTTAAATTTATAATATTTCAGCTATCTTGATTTTAAGCTGGTAATGAGTGGGGCCAAGGAAAAAAAAATTATATTGTGCATTCTCTGAAGCTAAATAAATATATTCAAAGTTTTGTACAGATTAATTTTTAAAATAATTTAATAATTTTTTTTTCGGTTTTCAGTTTTGGTTTTCGGCCAGGGTGATTCTATATTTTCGTTTTTCGGTCTCGGCCCAAAAAAATGCCTTCGGTGCATCCCTAGTAATAATAGAACATTAATATCCATGAAGTAGATCCATTAGGTTCTATATACCAATATAAAGCAAACAGTAAAACTGTTACAACACCTGCCTGATTTGCACATTCCCCTCATGCTTTAAAAACAACTCCAACCATTTGAGGAATGGATTCTACAAGACCTCCTCTGTAGAATCCATTCTTATGGTGCTCTGGAATCTGGAATCAAGATGTTAGCAGCAGATTTAACTAGTTATGAGGTTGGACATCCACTGATAGAGTTTATACAGCACATCCCACAGAAAGTGGGAGGGATTGAGATCTGGGGACTTTTGAGGTCAATCAACACCTCCAATCCTTAGTCATATTTGTTAAACCATTCCTGAACATTTTTGTATGTGCCTCAACATTATTGTCCTAAAAGAAGCCACTGCCATTCAGGCATATTTTTTGCATAAAGGAGAATACTTGGTCTGCAACAGAGTTTAGGTAAGTGGTGTCAGAGTTATATCCACATAAATGCAGGACCCAAGTTTTCCAGCAGATCATTGCCCAGAGCATCACACTGCCAATGATGCCTTGTCTTCTTTCCATGATGCATCCTGGTGCCATGTCTTCCCTAGGTTGGTACTCAGCCATCTACATCTTGGAAAATAACATGATTCATCAGAACAGGCTCCTTTCTTTTACTGCTCCATGGTGCAGTTCTGATGCTCAAGTTTTGGCAGTGGACAGGTGTTAGCATGGGCACTCTGACCACTCTGCATTTACAAAGCAAGCCATGATGCACTGTGTTTTCTGACAACTTTCTGTCATAGCCAGCATGAACATTTTCGGAAGTTTGAGCTAAAGTAGCTTTTCTGTGTTATGAGAGCAGGCAGGATAACCTTCGCTCCCCACATTCATCAACGAGCCTTTGGTTTCCACAACCCTGTCAGCGGTTCACCAGTTGTCCTTCCTTTGACTATTTTTGTTAGTTACTAAACAGTTCATATTGGGAACTGACCCAGTTGTCTACCAGTCACAGTTTGGCTCTAATTTTACACATTAGCTTTAAGAACTGACTGTTTACTAACATATCGAGTTTGTAATGTGACACAGTGTAATCCACTTCACCTGTAAGTGGTTGAAATGTTATGGGTGATCAGTGTAACAGTGAATAAGCTGATCAAATAGTCAACTACTGGACATACTAGTGAACTTCTAAGTAAATTAGAAAACAAACTGTCGTGGGGGGTATGGGGAAGCACGCAATAGAAGGACACAGAGATAATGAGATAACTGTACATATTACCCAGGAAGGCTACAATATAGAGTAGTTTTCCTGAGGGAGTAAGCATGTGTGTCATGACAGCATGGCAGAGATATGTAGATTAGGCAGAGAGAATGAGATAAGAATCTGTCATTGTGACATTTGCTTCAACTTCAAAGATGCAGTGGATTCAGACAAAGTGGCCATTAAAGCTGCGACCCTTCAGTTCTGCCCTAAACCCCTTGGCCACTGTGGGTCAGCGGTGAGGCACCACGACCAGTCACTCCAACACAACACTGTGCCAGGCAGGTCACGGCCTCATCAGCTCGCTGACCATGTCAGATGTGGTCGAGTCACTGTGGCAACAGTGGAGCTGTCGCAGAGTGCTTCGGCCGAGTCTCTTGGGGCTGCCGCTGCAAGCATCAGCAAAAAACGTCTAATATCCACAATTCTGCAAATAAAATCACCTAAATTACACGACTTTCCCACTGTACCACTAATGTGGTCAACCGTGACCGGGTTCTGAACACTGCTTTACAATGTGTTTTAATGTGTGTGAGAGTGAGACGTTCTCACAAAGTGTGAGTTTTTATTTTTTTCATTAACCCTTATAGTCACGCATGAACACATGACAGTACAATGTGAACAATGTGAAATTCTTCCTCTGCATTTAAACCATTCACCCAGAACTGGAGGATAAAATCCCACCTTATAGTAAACATTTTTCAGGAAAGTTTTGGGGAACATTCATGCTTTTGACTTCCCCAGATCTCAGTCCAATTGAGCATCCTTTGGATGTGCTGGACAAGCTAGTCTGATCCCACCTTGTACCCAACATGCCTTAAAGGACCAGCTGGCACAGAACCAACGACTTTCAGAAATCCAGGCCCCAACATGTCAGAGAGAACATCACAGTGAATTTGATGATGACACAGCCATTCATTGGCCAGGAATCCCTCACCCTCCTAGTGTTGGTCGTTTCAGAACTCAGTTTAAAAAAACTTTGTGCTGACTATGGAGTTGAGTAAATCCATGCAATGTCTGGAGAAATAAATGTATTGCCCTTTAAAAACAAATGAATTGTGTTAAACTTTGCTGTTTTAATGTGTTTTGTATTTATGGGAATGTTATACTGGTAAAAATATATTTACTCCAAAGATTGGTGGTCTAATATAATTTTCATTCTTTGCGTGTATAAATCAAATATGCATAATTCATAAGCCTGTATGTCAATATAGCATTTATGGTCTGTGTGCCTCTAGAGTAACACGCTCTTATCTGCAGTCAGCTAAAGGCCACTGTGATCCCTTCATCTCCTCTGGACATGGGAAGAGAGTGGAGATAGGAAGTGTGTGTGTGTGTGTGTGTGCATGTGTGTGTGTGTGTGTGTGTGTGTGTGGTGAAGTGTTAGATATAGAAAGTGAAATTCTGTGTTGCTCCGTAGAGGCTCTTTGGTTCAGGGCTAAAAGCGTTAACAGCAACACACTGGCAAACACGGCCTGAACACAGTCGCTAACACTGTTACCACTCAAAAAACACCACCACACACTAAAACACAAAATCTGCACATTTCTTGTGCACTGAAAGACATAATTACACACTTAACTGCATACATACACAGCCTGTCAAGTTATAGTGCAGCTGCTCTATAACCAGTATTTACAGTATATTTTAAACTAATTTTTACTATTCAGATCTAGCCTTTCAATTTCTATTTACTCATTATAACTATATTGCACCTCATAAAGGTTCAGGGGTTTATTTTACTACATGTTGTACTTGTATAACTGCATGGGCAACAAATAAATCACCTTGAATCTTGATTCTGCCCAAGCTCCTCCCACAAATGCATTCTTTCATAGCAAATACCGTGAAGCTCGACAAGTTTCACTGGCACAAATTCCATTCATCCTAATGGATTTAATTTGAATGTGTGTTCACACAATGTACAGCTGATGCAACTTTACAGTAAATTAGCGTAATCTTAAGATCTGGTGTCATTTTACAGCACAAATCCTGGGTTAATCCAATGGCACATCAAAATGAGACACTTTAACTGGCTGTTATTTGCAAAGCATATTAGAAAAATGGCTGGTACTTTAATCTTGTAATGATTTGGTGAATCTTGCAAGCAATCCCTTAAAGCAGAACTCCAAATGATTTCCAAAATCCCCTAATAAACTCAGATCTATTCACTATTCAAAGTAGTGGTGAATGGAACCAGATGCCCACTTTTAAATGCTCCTTGGCAAAAAGTTAAAAAGTAAGAGGCACTGCAATGTAAGTGAATGTAACTGGTGCAGCCTTTAGTAATCAACCAGAGCAGCCACATATCAACGACTACAGTTATTATAGCAACCTCTCAATCACACATTGCATGTAAATTCTTAAACTGGATTACAGCAATTTTTGTAGTCTTAATGACCAGTATAAGTTCATGTACATGCTTTTCAGAAATAGGGATCATTTTACAGCTGTTTTCTGCATAATGAAGAGTATCAGTTGTGCAATTTAGGTTTCCAGTGTGTCACTGTTTTTGATGGAAAAATTGGCCAGTGTAACATCTAGATTCAGCCGTCCTGCCCTGACAGACTTCTGTTTTGAAGTTATGTTCTGTGTACGCTGGGTTTTTGTCTGGCTTTATTAGTTACAGCTATCCAGGGTTTATGTGCAAGTGTACATGTATTAAATGATTGTATGTCCTTATTGGTTGTGTCTTAGTCACTTGTGTATTTAGTTTGGTTTGTGTCATACTCATGTTTCAGTCCACTGTTATTCCTGTTCAGGCAAATTAGGTTTATTTTCCTTGTGTGTAGTTTTGCCCCTCATACCTTCTTTGTATTTTGTTCATAAAGTAAAATAAAATGGAAATCCCTATGTGTGCCTCCTTCCACTTGACAGAAAATGACAAAATGACATAAAACGTCTGTAAATTACAGCACTGCAATGGCAATGAAATGCTATAAATAGGAATAAAATAAAATGAATGACTGAAGTAAACAAATGCATAAACAAACTACATTAGAAGGGACAATCACTGGAAATAGCACAGTTCAATGTAAATATTTAACTTTATAAAGAATATCTAACTATATTTATAGAAGTGTAAGTGACCATTTGGTTGTATGTGAACACACAACAGCACACAGTGTGAACAGCACAAAATACTTTAAACCTCTGTATTTAAACCCATTCACCAAGTGAAGCAGTGGTAAGCCAGGAACACGCACCTGGGGAGCAGTGTGTGGGGATGATACCTCACTCAGGATACATCAGAGGTGCTTAATAGTTTTAGGAATCAAACCCACAACTTTCTGATCACAGGGCAAATGCCTTAACAACTAGGCCTCTAACAGCACCAGCCAACATTTGACTCTTGGCAAATATTTATTTTCATCTTGCAGGATCTATGGTTTTAATAATATTGCTGAGGCATAAATGCTTCAGATTGATTTGAAATACAAATATAAACACTAAAAGTTCATATAGAAATGCCTCCACAGCAAATGCTTTCCAGCAGCCAGAATTCATCCCCAGTGGCTCTTCAGCAAACAGTAAAATAAGAAAGAGCCACCCTGTTGGTTTGGTGTATGTACATGTTTGAATACTACTCTCTGTAGTAGGTTTTGTGAGCAGGGCTTATCATGATGCTGATATTTTGGCTGAGGGAGATGACGAATAGGTAAATTTAGCTCTTAATTGAATGATATGAGAGACGCTCTCCATGGTGCTGAACTCAGTTCCATTCCCTTTCTTAACCAACCGTTTGGTCCTTTATAATCACAGAATTGCAGGTTGTTCTGAGTATTTTCGAAACTTGAATAAATACACAAACATGGTGCTAAATAATTGTAATCTATTTTTCTTAGTGTGTAAGCAAAGTGAACATTAGGGTTAATTCAAACAAACAAACAAAAATTTTTAAAAGTATCAAGATCAGTTCTGTGTGTAACAGTAGTTGATACTGTGTGAGCTGGTGAGGAGAACACAGGTCCGGTTCCAGATTCCTCCTCGGTTCCTCCATACATTTTTGGGATTTGTGAAACTCCATCAGAAGCTCCTGATTAAATTTAATGAAGGACTGACTGAGTCAAACCAGGATTCGGATGAAAACTACAAGAAATGCTGATATACAGAACATAATGTCACTATTTACTGCACAATGTCATTTTTATTTATTCAATTTAGTTTTATTAAGTATAATTAGCAACATTACTGTGAAGAAAACACTTACTGCTCATTTAAACCGTTAAAGCATTTTTTTAATGTGCCAAAAACTTTTGCAGTGTTGTATGCTATCTTTCTCTCCGTCTGTCTTTCTCTTCTCTCTCTCTCTCTTCCTCCATTCTTTTTTTCTCAATTTTTTCACTCCCTTTCTCTCTTGACTTTGAAAATCTCATTTTCTTCTCCTTTTTCATTCTCGCTTTCTCATTTCCATCTGTCAACTTTCATTTCCCCTTATAACACTTTCTCTTCTCTTTCAATTTTCTGTTGTCTCCATTTTCCAATATTCTCTCTATATTTTTGTCCTTTTTGTCCTTTTCTGACTCTTTCTAACTCTCATTTCATTCTCATGCACTCATTTCACACTTATTCTCACTATTATTCTCTATCCTTTTTTTATCTTGGCCTTCATGTTCACTATCCTCTTGAATTTCTCCCTTGTGCCTTAAGTCATTGCAAGTGTTTGTTTGATTTCATTAACAAAATTCAATCATTCAAGTACTAATTGAGCCAATAATACTAATAATACTAATACTAATAATACTAATACTAAAACTACTACTATTCTTGTTGTTGTTGTTGTAATTTTTTTATTATTATTATAATTATTTTTTTTATGAACAATTAAAAATAGAAAGGCTTTCAAAGGCTCTTTAAAGCTGCTTTAACACAACGACAAGAATTGCTCGTAGTTAAATTTTCATTTTATTACTCTTTTTATAACCAAAACACATGCCATTACTCGGGCTGAATTTCGGGACCACTCCAACAATAAAAACATCCATTAAATATGGTGCAGTGCACTCGTGTAAAACAGAAAACATGGTTGGAGAGAGAGAACAGTCAGGAAACCTTTCAAATGTCTGAGACAGAGGGAGTGTTATATGGATGCCCCATCCAAAAACGTGAAAAAACTAAATGTGAAGAAATAATGTGGAACAAAACACACAGCATACTCCTGAAACTGACTCTGGCACACTGAAGCTCAGGTCAGGACTATAAAAAGAGAGGAATGTCATTTTTTTGTGGTTAAGTTAAAAAATAATCAGACTGTAAATGCAGCTCCACTTTACCCATTCCCATAAATGGCTTGGTAAGAACTGGCTGCAGGACGGTGGTTGGGAAATCCAGGATTCGAGGAGGAAGTGAGTGGAGCAGGGCAGGAAATGAGGTCATCATGTCCCATCATGCCTTGCTAGAGGACACACAGTGTGACCCAGTTCTCATTAGCACCGTCTCGAGTGATTAAACCACAGAAAAAAGCAAAGAATGTCCCAAATCCCAATTTTAACCATGCAGGAGTGCACCTAGTGTACATTACTGCCCTTAACCTGGACCCACTCACACACACAGAGCCCTTCACCTACTTAGACCCGCACTTCCAGACTCTCTGAGCTTTTCAAGACCACGACATAGTTTATATCATAAAGCCACATTATTTTTAGAGCGTGCCTTTGTTAGCATTTCCCCACATACAGTACTGTGAAAAAGTCCACAAGACTACAAGCAAAACTGGGCTTCCACAAGAATCACATTTATTTACTGCCATTGCACTTTACTGTGCGTGTTTATTCTTTTTAGTTTTATTTAGTATATTAATATAAATGTGAACATTCATTGTTCACCTAAACAGTTCATAAATATAATTTTCATCAGACTTTTGCAATAGATAGAGGATGTTCATACACATGCTCACATACACACACACACACACACACACACACACACACACACACACACACACACACACACAAACACACACACAGTTTTTCAAGATTTCTCTCCAATATATTTGCATCCAATCCCACCTGCTAGCTAGAGTCTTTCTCAGTTAAATTTCCAGAAATGTGTTTCTGCATTTTTATCAAAACATGCTGTATTTGATGTAGATGATTTGGATAGACATCATGTATTCTTCAAATGTCAATATGGACCAGCTGCAGCACCTCCTATAGGTAAAATGTTTAAATTTGGCATGCTTACAAAGTTTAAGGAAGTTTGAACCTTGATACCACAGCATGTAGATACTTGCAAAGATGTTAATCATGTTTGGGGGGGGGGGGGATTACTCCACAATTCGGTTTTAGTGAGTTAGAGACATGACCCTCCTAGAGGCTAACTTGTCAAAAAAATTTCATCATATTTTGGTAAAATGCTTGTCGCCACTACACAGACCTCTTACTTCATGTCAGCCAGGTGGAGCCGCAGTCAGGGCACATTTATGTGGATTGGTGTAGTTTGAGAACATCATATCATCAGCCAAAAAGAAAACCAAACATTATATGGTAATATATCTTTGTAAAACCTTTGCGTTTACAGTGTTAAGTCTGTGTCCTCTGATTTAGCAAAATTTAACAGGATTCACCTTGCTACCATCTCTGAGGAACATCGAATTATAGAGGAAGAAGAAAATACTGTCATTAGCCAATTCTATGCCCACAACTTATTTGACCAATAATTATTGGACTGTGAAAATATGGAGCTAAGTAAATAAAGATTATGTTTGGACGGTCCGGAATGAATAGAAGTGTGTTCTATGTGGAGGATGTGAAAATTAACAAACCATGTCATTTGACCATGGGCTTTTAAGAAATAAAAATATAGAATTAAAGTGGCTCTGGTGCCGAGTTGATGGTCTGTCTGACCCTTTAGGTCAGTAATCTCTGTGAGAATGCTGAAATATCGTATGTTTGTGTGTAAAATACACCCCTAATCCACTTCTTTCTGTCCACTGTTCAGCTGGTCCCCATACCAGAAAGGGCATGTTGAAAGGGGTACTGAAATAATGTGGAATTGATTTTAACTTAAGCGCTGGTCAAGTTGGAAGCTGGTGGTGAGGACGCTTGCCCTGTGATCAGGAAGTTGTGGGTTCGATTCCCAAGACTGCTAAGCACTTCTGACCAATGTTCCATCCCCAAAAAATTAACCAAAATCTCTACGATAATAAATTCTCATAAATCTTGATCCAAGGTCGAGTGCCCTGTGATTCAGCAAGTCTCAATCCAACTAACCTTGCTAGCATCTCTGAAGAGCATCAAACTAGAGAGGCAGCATTTTTTTTAAAAATACTGCAATTAACAGCAATTACTATAAGATATATGGTAATGTATATAAATAAACAGTGCTACATGATAATATACCTTAATAACCCTTTGAATGTTCAATGTCAGTGTTTTTGATTCAGCAAGATTCAATTCCTTGTTCTGAAATGCCTGCCTAAGAGGCACTTAAGATGCAGCAGGACAGATAAGGTCCAATAATCTCAGTTCCTCTGGACTTTTTAACCGGGCGCAGTGGGGCTGCCTTGAAGCAGCACAATAAACCCAGCACACGTCCACATGCTTTGCTTAGGAAAGTATCGGTTCATTTTATTACAATCCAATCCTATTATCTCCTGTCACAGAAATGCTGCAGCTCTGTTGCCTCTATGGATAAGGAATAAAAAAATAAAGACAAAAATGGCAGAGTGACTATTTATGAAGCTCCAGAGCACCTATAGGCAACGCTTATACAGAGCAGGCGCAGGGTATTAAAGGTAAAGTCCATGAACAATGGCATCTTTATAAAAGCATAATGGGCAGAAAAAGCCTAGGCTTGGATTAAATTTCACCGCTAATGGGGCTTCTATGCTGAAAATCCCTTTTAGTGTCAGATTAAGCTTAATCTGTGCTGTGAAAAACTAGTTCCATAGATTAAGGCACACCAACCACTCTGGAATCAACAAAGTACAGGGTGTGCAAGCAGCAACAGTTTTCTTTTTTTCTCTTTCTTTTCTCTTTCGGTTAACAGGCCTAACTCACTTTGAAATTAAACCAACAATTGTTCAGAAATATACTTTATAGGAAAGGATATTTTCAGGTTCCAACAGTGAGGAAAAATTGCCTAGAATTGCTCTTGGCCCCCCTTATGCCCCCCCTGCCCTGAACAGCCAAATATCTGAGTAGAAATTTCTTCTCGCAACATGCTCTGGCTCGAAGAACGGAGCTAATGCTACATGTGTTCTCGACGGACTACTTAAAGCGCTACAAACGCGCTGACTTACCCACGCAACACGCAAACACACGCACAACACACGCATCCCCGCCATTCCCATTATATGTGCCCCCCCTAAAAACACACTGGTACCCCCTCGGCCCCCCTGGTCATTTTGGTCTAGAACCGCCACTGTATATATAGTTCACGTTCAGGAGTAGATTCGGGGAGGGGCAGACTGAGTTTGCACGCTGCCTTAAGAATTTTACTTTAATACAAATACAAAT
>JBBMFX010000026.1:2030829-2041416 GCA_037832545.1 Rhabdalestes septentrionalis
TGGGCAATATTTAGAAATGCTTGAAAACCTTTCACTATTTTCCTCTTCTTCATCTGCTCTACATTTCACCTCACCTTCCTCTCACCGTCTCACACTTTCTTCTCTCGAGCTTTACCTCTCACACTCAGTCACTTTCCTTTGCATTCTCAGTCACACTATTCTCCCTCACTTTGCCACTTTATATTCTATTCTTATGCTTTTTATCTCTATTGTCATATTTTCTCCTCCTATTTCTCTCTCAGAGGAGCCTCACTGGCGTCAGGGTTCTGCGGAAAATTGCTGTCATGAAAGCAACATAACAGCTGCAAAAATGGTAGATCAAACGGTAAATATGGGGAGGACTGGAATCTAAGACTGCTGGTGGTAAGATAGAACAAATTTACCTAATGCCCAGTTTACACAGTACGATTCCGAGCTGTCCAAGGCAAAAGAGGATGATGTTTTGGTCGTGGCCCCCACAAGGTGGTCCTATGTCGTACTGTGAGAAAGAAATTTCTGTCTGTCTGTCCGTCCATCTTTAACACTGACATTAATGTTACAATTAATTGAATGATGATAAATACGTTTAGGATGAGAAGAAGAGGAGGAAAAATAAAGATGACAAATGGAAGCAAAATGAAAAAAGTCATTTACAAAATTAACCACAGGACTGCTTTGGTTGCTATGAGCATCCGCTTCATCTTCTTTCTCAAAACACAAGACGGTCTTTCTTTATGTAAACTCTTTGAAACGTCAAGGGAGGACCTGCAGAATTTCCATAGCAAACATTTCTAATTGAATCTTCTTTTCCCCTTTCCCCTCTCTCTCCTGAACGGCTTGGCCAAAAGTGGCCGTGGTGACCTTACAGAGTGACACTGCCCTCTGGCTGGATACAGGATTATTTTTAACGGATTAAAAAAAAAGTTAAGTCTAAATGGATTACCTGCTTCTATCGTGGACTTTTAAAGTGCAGGGATTAGTCAGGGGAGCATGCGACATTTTTAAATTGGTTGTCAGCGGAATGGCTGATTTATGGACCTTTGCTCCTGCGCTGGGCTTTGAACCTGCTCCTCTATAGGAAACTGTCAAATGAAGACACACAGACCTAGCTAGCACCTTGACTGGGTTCTGAACCCTCTGCACTTGAAAGTGTTCCACCAATTATAGTCACAACAATAACAAGCAGCGTGTATTAAAAAGAGTGCTAACATAGAAGGAAGAAAACACATTTGGATTTACAGAATAGTGCCGTAAAATTCATTATGGATATATTTTGAATGTACTGTACATTTCATGGGCAAAACCAACAAAATGTCTAGACAGAAAATTGTGTCTTGGATGAGTGCCAGCATGCTGGAGAGGCTGATTTCCATGTTTGTTTGTTTTTTAATGCATGAAAGATGCAGAAACTTTAAGTGCATTTATGACGATAATGGGTGCTACTAAGCCAGCACAAGTTTTACTTTACACTACATATATTTAGCCTGTAATGGCTGGTGGGATAAATTGGCAAACTGACAAAAGACTCTTCGCTCAGAACAAAGATTTTATTTTCTTCTTAAGAAGGAGAGAGTTATTCGTCACCCAGGGCAGTTCTGTATTCTGAAGTTCTCTCTAAAGAGACTGGACCTTCGCAGAGGTCTTATACTCTCAAGAGGACCATTCACCTTATCAAAACAGGGCAGAAACCCTGTCAGCTCCCCTTGAAGAGTTTCGTGCGGAAACCTATGTTATGGCTTTTCACAGTGAGGCTCCTTGACAACGGCCCTGAGCCTTATCTGAAACTCTGCCTCAGAAACGTAGGGTTTACATAAATATCAACCTTGATTTAATCATGTCACTGTGCCCTAGCGGCTCAGGCTTGATCATTAGTCAGAATCTCATTAATATGGTATTAGAGAAAGAATCAATCAAAAATAAGAATCACAAACTGAAGCTGATTTGTCTTAGAATATAAGTGAATATAGTGATTTTTCTCTTACATCTGTATTGT
The DNA here is from genome assembly GCA_037832545.1 of Rhabdalestes septentrionalis. Taxonomy (NCBI): domain Eukaryota; kingdom Metazoa; phylum Chordata; class Actinopteri; order Characiformes; family Alestidae; genus Rhabdalestes; species Rhabdalestes septentrionalis. The sequence continues at coordinate 2,032,802 of JBBMFX010000026.1, forward strand.
AACAACTGAGCGTTACACCAACATGGATTAAAATACATAAGAGTTTAATATAGAGTTGGTCCCCCTTTGCAGCTATAACAGCTTTCTCTCTTTATTAAAGGCTTTCCACAAGAGTTTCTGAGGGAGTTTGTGTCCATTTATTCTGTACAACATTAATGAGGTCAGACGCTAATGTTGGATGACAAGTTCTGGCTCACAACCTCCGTTTCATTTCATCCCAAAGGTGCTGAATGGGGCTGAGGTCAGGACTCTGTGTGGACCAGTCAAGTTCTTCCACACTGGACTCCTCCAGGCTCTGTTCAGACCAGTCAAGATCTTCCACACTGGACTCCTCCAGCTATGTCTTTATGGAGCTCGCTTTGTTTACTGTGATACAGTCATGCTCGAATAGAAAAGTTTTTTTTCCACAAACTGGGTCCACAAAGTTGGAAGCATGACATTGTACAAAATGTCTTGGTCTGCTGAAGCATTAAGATCCCCCTTCACTGGAAGTACAGGGTCTAGCTCAAACTCTGAAATCTATATTTATAAATCCATAAACCATAAACACTGGTACAAAAGGAGTATGCACCTCCTATTCAATAAAGCCCTTTGGCATTTTTAAAAGCTTTACCCCATTTGCATTATTTGGCATTAAAAAGAACATTGATTACTTAATTAATCATTTAAATGGTCAGTAGATTAGAAATATGAATGACAGAAACTGAAACTGATGAAAATCCCCATGCAAATTTCTCAGACAGCATTGTGCCACTAGCTAAGAGCAAAAGGGAAATACAATGTAAAATAATTTGCTAGTGATGTAGGCAAAAATCTGAATATACTGTACATTTTCTGCATTATTCATGCTGGCCTCTATTGTATTCCTCATCCACTAAACTTAGGAACAGAATAACAAAGAGTCAAAGATCTTCAATGCTAGCCTCTCAATCGCTAGCTCTAAATATATAAAACAGTTTTCTTAGTCAGGCAGTGGGGTTTTCTCCAAGGACCTAATGCTAAAATGGCATGTAACCCCAGGGAGCAGTGCTCATAATGCAAATACGCAGTGTTTCTCCCAAGCTCATCTGTTCTGGCCTCATAAAAGGGAGCAGCCAGGACTCATCTGTGGCCCCCTGGACATCGGCTACATTTCCGCTACATCGACAGCAGTAAAAACTGCATAATGCATTTAAACGCGCTGTAAAATCTTTTATATTTCAGTTCAGAAGCAATATTATACTATTTCTTCACAGTTTTCCACTGCCCAGCTGGTTCAATGCTATTCCGCTTTAGCCATTTATGCTAATCAGATGAGACCAAAAAATGATGTGTGGATCAGTTCTCTGATTTGATCTTGATGGGAAAATTGATGTGTCTTCACACAGGCCTCAATCCATGTGTACACACATCTTCTTCGAAGACAAATGGGATCTGCAGGTCTGATTGATTTTTCACTCAGCATTCTGAAGACCAGTGAACAAAAATGCCTTTAGCATGGCCATTTATCTAAACTACAGTGATGTCGTATAGTTTTTGATCATTTTAGTAATATTGCTATCAGTTATATGATGTCAGAATAGGAGATCATGTAAATTTTGCATGCTTTAGGATAAATCAAGCCTCTATATCTTTTTGTTAAAATGCACTGCTAAAATAACAAAGTGCCATCTTTAACCACATCTAGACTTGTGCCGATTATGAGCACAAACATTTTCTAATTTAACTACCCTGATTAAAATGAGTTTGAGCTAAACCAGTAGAGAGTGACATTGGATGCTAATGAAATCCAAGTTATTATTATTATTATTATTATTATTATTATTATTATTATTATTATTATAGATGAAGTGGTCTGACACTGGCAAGCAACAGGTCACATATATATGTATCAACACTGTGGATATATACACAGGTACACATCAGAGGATCCTCAGTAGTTTGGCAGCAGCTGTCATTAACAAAACAGTAATTATATATCAAGACAAATTGCACATTGCTCGCAGTAAAATGTAACTCCTATTGGTTATTTAAAATGGCCTTTAGCATATAGGCCTTTGTGTGTGTGTGTGTGTGTGTGTGTGTGTGTGTGTGTGTATGTGTGTGTGTGTGTGTGTTTGTGCAGCCCTAAAAAGCTAATAAAAAGCACTGCTATATATCAACACTTGTGATTGCCATCTGCAGGTGAGGAAAGTCTGGAAATTTACTGATACGGTATAATCAAATAAAGCTCACTGTATATGTTCTTTGCGAATGTGACAGATGTTCATGCGCACAATACCAGAGCAGCTGAAGCTAATCTACACACACCCAGACGTAAGAGCTCTAATGTGAAACTGCCTTTTTTGCTTCCTGAAACTTCTGAATGGAATAAGTTGTCAAGCCATATTAAGCTAATGATTCATTTTTTCAGCCTGTAAAGAAAAGCCGGGAAGCCAAGGCATGTTTTTGTTTCTGCCCGTGAAAATGAGAATGGAGTGTCTTCGATGTATTATTCTTGACTTCTTTTTTTGGAAATTTCAATTAAACAAAAATGAACTCAAGCGAGAAGATGATTTAAAAACTATCAAACCCATTTGTTAAGTGAGGACACTCATTAGCTTTACAAAAAGGATCACTATCTACAGTCAGTTTTTCTTGAAAACCCTGGGAACTGCGTACCAAAGGACCTTAAGCATATATGAGAAAAAAGCATAACTAATCAGAAGAGCTGAAAAAATGCAGTAACTTGTTGAGCAGCATTCAACCTTAAGGCCCATTTATGGCTTCTTTACATTCAAAGATAAATATATCCATTTCAAATGACCATGACTGCCCACATCCCTACATGCATCCTTTATGTTGGTGTGGATGATAAGCAATACGTCCGGTACGTCCAGGGCGTGATACAAATTTCTGAACACAAACACGGTGAAAAAGGAGAAGTTTGTATTTATTTCTAATCTCCAAATATAATAACTGTTTGTCCCTGTAACACCATATACATTTATTTTCTTTCTTACATTGCCCATTTTGAAAGCCAGAAATAAATAGAAAATATCAGCTCCTGCTCCCAAAGGTGCCATGTCATCATCAACAATGGCTACTGATTTCACGCATTAGCATTTCTTTGATATTTGATAATGTCCAAGTGTCTGCATTCACATAAACACCTTTAAATTCTCAATTTATCCCTAAGCCAAGGATGACTTTTCCAGATTTTTGATGTTTTTTGTCATTTTAATTCCATTTTGTCCTCTTCAATAAGTAAATTAGTGCTCGCCATGAGTGGACAACATTTTTGTAGTTACCATGTTCAGTGTTGACAACGTCCCAAATTAAGCCTGAGTATCTGAGTTTTGGTGATGTGTGAATAGATGGTTTAAAATAATAACTTTTATTTCATTATAAATAATAAAATTGCTCATGAATCTTTTTGAAACTATATATTTTCCCTTGTTTTTTATGCACAAATACCACCAGAAGGAGGTCATACACCTAAAAGTTGTTTGCCAACCGCCAACAAAAGATAAAAAGAACCCCAATAAAACTGAACAAACAAGAACAAATAAATACAAAGCCAAAGACTTGTGTGTGGAACTCCTTAAAAGTAAAAAATGAGGGCAGTCCGAACTCTGAAAAACATAAATTGGTGTTTATCTGTGTATGTTAAGGTTTAAAAGGGTAATGGGACAAAAATGATTAAGTTTTCTTTTATTTTAACCCCTTATTTTAATTTAATTTTGTCCATCTTTGTCCTACAATGTTTTGATTCAGAGAACTCTATTACTACCTTCTGTGTACTTGTGTCTGTGGCTGGGCTGACAATAAACTCTCTTGAATCTTGAAATCTTGAATCTTATTTTACTTCATTGTTGGCTGATTAATATCCTGGCAGTAGATTTACATGATTATAACATGTATAGTTGTGTGCCTGTTTCCCAAGTTGGTGATCACAGTGGGATTAAGTGCTTTGGGACATCTTCAACATTCTGCGACCCATGGGGGTCCTAATCTTGGCCTTGACAACACTATACACTGTTGAGAAGAAATCATTACTGTCAAGCTCAGAATTTATTTTTCACTGATGGAGAACAGCCAATCAGGTAAGCCACATGGATTTACCCATGTTTGATTAAGTCTCCACCAATAGTTCAGTCCCTGTGAATGGAGCAGTTAATTAGTGCAGTGAATATAAATTATTTAAGATATTTTACAGGCAGAGTTAGGTGCAAGTCATTTTTCAGTGCACCTCAGCAGTGTGTGTTTACATCCGCGTAACACAGATTTCACACAAATCTGAGAAAATTCGCCAAGCCTCAGATCATTCTCCAGGAACGGAACTCCGCACAAGTGTGTGCCACACACCTTCCATTTTATTATTGAGCCCAAGAGCAGCATGCCAAGTTTTCAATTCCCAGTAACGGTGTAAAGCGTTCATGGGATTTAAGTGTTTGGTGGAATTTAGCATGAAATGTAAACATGTTTGGCCCCCGGGGCGAAAAGGTAAATAAAATTTCACAGCAGACTTTGCTAAGCCTGAGCAAGTGGATGGACAAAGGCAGGGTATTCACATTTAAAAAATCACTTGAACTCTGGGAGAAAGTGAGGGAATTCTAATACATATGTACTTTAAATCTTGTTGAAGCCAGTTATTTTTTGCTGTTTTGCTATAGATTACTTTGACTTTACCTTCATATTTAATATTTAAACGCATTCAGCAAATTTTACTATTAATACTTGATAAATGACATTTACATTTACATTATCAGTGGATGCTTTTGTACACCTTGCCGGAAGATATTAGCATAGAAACAACCTCAATTAACGCTGCTGAAAATGAGATATTAGTCCATAAACTACCTCAATATACCATAGAACAGGAGATCAGGCTCCATGAACAACCTCAATAAATACTCTGAACAACCTCAATAAACATCAGAGAATGTGACATATTAGTCCATAAAATGTCTAATATACCCTCAAAAATAAAAAACCTCTATCAAAACCTCAATTAGCAGTCTAAAACAGTAGAAAAGGAGATCAATGAATCAATAAATGCTCCTATATCCTAATAAAAGAGATATTAGTGTAATGTCTGGTCTGCCTCTGTCACGCCCCCAGTGGAGCCCATCCCCTGAGTTTTACGTGAACACAGCCCCAAGAACATAGTGATGATGTCACTACTTGTTGTGTGTGTGGTCACCTGGTGCCTAGTCAACCCAGCTGAGAATGCTGAGACTTGTTAGCTCATTAACAGGTACCTGACGACATGTTCACTTGTCCTGTGTTTAGTTGAAGTGATTCTTGTTACTGGGTTTATTGTCTATTTTGTGTGATTGGTTGTTTGGGTCTGAGTGTGAGTGTAGAGCCTCACTGGAGGGTTCGTTGCGTGGTTACCAAGCTCCAACCATCAGCTTTGACTTTAGTTTTGTGTGTTTATTAAAGATGAGCGAGTACAGCATTATCTGTGTCTGTATCTGTATCTGTTCACCAGATGAATTATCTGTATCTGTATCTGTATTTGGGCTGGGCGGGGCCTATCCCGGAAGTGGGCGTGGTTTAACCAGCAAGTTGGTCAGGTTGTCTTTAAATGGGCAGGACTTTAACCGGTATGTTATTTTAAGCATGCAATTGATATGTGTTGATCAGAAATTGTTATATTTATTGCTGATTAGAAAACTATTTACATAACAGCATCAGCATTGAGCTTCAGATCAGTGGTTTTGATCACGATAACAAACAAACTATATACAGAACATTATATTGCAACAATGAAGACAACACATGTGGTTGCAATTGTGAAGTAAAATGTAATGAACAAGAGTTTTCATCTCAACATAACTTTCTTTTTTTAACTTTACATTTTTTTTATGATCATTGTGATTTTTTTTCGTTCTTTTATTTCCACACCAGGTGTGTGTGAGTGTGTGTGTTTGTGTGTGTAGCTTAATTTGTAATATTACTTATACCACAACTACCAAATATTTTTAAAAATAAAATACAGCAAGTAAGTGTCACTTAGTGCGTGAAGTCAAAAAACTGGTTGGAGACAGCAGACTGTAAAAAAAACCCGTCACTGCGCACAGACACACACAGTCAGCTACCCAATGAGAATTTTTATTCAATCCAAGCACAGATAATGACTCGTATTACTCGTATGATACTCGTACTCGTCAAAAGTGCTTTATCCGCACCGGATACTCGTTTCAGCCGAGTATCCGACTCATCCCTAAATTGTGTTTTGAAAACCTTGTGCTTGTGTTTCCCTGAAGGGGTTGTGTGTGTGTGCAGGAGAAGGACTTTCAGTGGACTTCCAGGCAGTGGAGAGCTGGGTACCACCAAGCTGAGCAAAGCACTGCTGGATCCTTTGCTAAACATCAGTGGTCTGGTTCTGATTGTGTGCTGTATCTGTGTGTCTCTCCCCTTCTGTGTGTCACAGATGTGAGCTGTGGAGTTCCCACTTTATTGACTAAGTCTACCAGCCAATGGAAAAAGAGGGCTTGCTAAATTTCCATATCGGTTGCCTCTGCTAAGACCGAGTACCGCTCGGAGGATGTTCCTTCGAGTACCACTGTGTATTCCTATTTCATCTTTCATTTACATTTACGGCATTTAGCAGACGCCTTTTATCCAAAGCGACTTCCATTCCCTAACTACAGGGGATATTCTCCCTGAAGCAACTTGGGGTTAAGGGTCTTGCTCAGGGACCCAGTGGTGGTGCTGGAGGGAGGATTCAAACCCAGGACCACATGATCCAGAGGCAAGTGTCCTAACCACTGAGTTACCTACACCCACACACTGAGCTACCTCCACCCACACATGAACTTGATCTTTGTTCATTAAAACTTCATCATATTTAAAGCAGTGTCCTGCAAGTGTGTCCATGCACAACATGACAATTAGTCTTTAAATTATCTCAATCAACACTCTGATACTCAAGAATGTGAAATAACTTAATGAACAACCTCTGTAAAAAACTTAATACAGTAGAAATCTAGATATCAGTCCATAAACGATCTCAATAAAGACTAAACATAAACCAGTAGATAAACCATAACCCAAAAGATGTTAGTCTATAAAGAACAATAAATAATCAACTGAAATTAATATTCCTGTATCATAGAAAAAGAGATATTATTATAGTTAAAGGAAATCTAATACCACAGAATGGGCTCTTCCAGAGATTCAAAAAATTAAATAGGTGTCCTCACTCTGTATGTCACCAATATATGACCATTAAATATGATGAAGTAATGAACCAATTTTAACAATGAAATGTAAAATTAATTGGTGACCATCTCTACTGTTCTGTTTATCTATTCTGTTGTTACGTTCATAATATGTGGACCAATAGAAATGGTCAAACATTCATTTTACATTTCTATTGGTGGATTCATTAAGGAGACAGGTTTTAATAAAGAAACGTAAAACTATTTTTTCACCTTTTCTTTTTGCCCATTTGTTATGAAGCATTTGCCAAATGTAAAGATGATGAGCTGTTGAGTCTTTAAATATCTAAATAAAGCAGAAGCAGCAGCTTGTTACTCACCTGGTCTTCTATCTGTCTGTCTTTTCTGGGTCTCCAGAGCTTTCCTTTTGGATTTCCTTCTGGACTATTTCAGTCTTTCTGGGGGGTTTTAGCAGGACTTATAGCTGCTGGAATTTGGGGTTCTGGCAGGTTCCACTGGCTTTTTCCGAATGTAGCCACAGCCTCTTTGGAGCCAACTCAGCCCTGACAGGCTGCAGATAAGATGGGGTGATAAGATATGATGGAGGGAAGGAGACAAAGAGAAAAAGAGAGAGAGAGAGAGACGTGAGATACAGAGTCAGTACAGCTTTCATAATAAATTTGTTTGCAAAGCCCACTTGGCTTTGCTTAATTAATCTGATTCTAAATACAGCAGCAGAGTCAGCAGAGAGAGGGAGAGAATGAGAAATCGAGGGAGAGAGAAAGAGAGAGAGAGAGAGAGAGAGAGAGAGAGAGAGAGAGAGAGGGATGGAGATTGAGATTGAGAAGAAATAGAAAAAGAAAAAGAGCAAGAATGAGAGACAGTCGGGGATGGGGGAGAAGGGAAAGAGAGAAATGGAAAAGACACACCAAATAGAGTGATAGATCAAGAGGAGAGATGGAGAGAGTGAGAGGAGAGATAAGGAAAGAAATGTAAAACAAGATAAAGGAGAAAAGAGAGATGAAGAAGAAAGAGTAATGGAGAAAGAAAGGATGGAATAAAGAAAAAATAAAAAGTGGTAGGGAGAAAGAGGCTGAACAAGTTAACGAAAAGAGAAACAAAAGAGAGGAGAGAGATGGAAATATGAGAACGAAATAGAGAAGAAATAAAAAGTCTCAGAGAGAGAAAGAGAGAGAGGGATGAAGAGAGAGACAGAGCAAGAAAGAGAGAGAACCTTTATTCAAAATAAAAAGGAAAAAAAGAAAAAAAAATTTTTTTTAAATGCTTTACCAATTAAATCTGAAGAATTATACACCAGCATCATTAACCAGTTCAGTCACTTCTATTAACACCAGAAAATGGAAAGTAATCTTCTATTGCTATCTTATTCCACAGGATTACAGTGTGTATGTATGTGTGTGTGTGTGTGTGTGTGTGTGTGAGAGAGAGAGAGAGAGAGAGAGAGAGAGAGAGAGAGAGAGAGAG
>JBBMFX010000026.1:2049945-2062301 GCA_037832545.1 Rhabdalestes septentrionalis
CCGATCTTGAAGGTGTGTAGATGTACGATGGGGGGTGTGTGAAGGTGTGTGTGTGAGAGACAGACACTAAAACATGCAGTTCAGTTGTTTTCCAGTTTAGAAATTAGATATTAGAATAATTTTAAAAAATGCACCTGGACTTTGTGTATTAGCTTAATCTGTTCCAGACATTTGCTGCAAGGAATCCTTACAAAACACCTGCTTTATGTAACTTATCCTTCAGTAAACCAGTTCAGATGCTGATGTGAACCGAGAAATCAAACTTCCGTTTCCTGATGACTTTTAAAATTTTTTATTTATTATAATAACAATGTTAACTGTTTTAAAAAATCAAGTAGCTCTCGTTACACTTCACTGTTTTGTTTTTTTTTTTGTTATTTTATTTGTTTTTTTCTAAAGTGAAATTGATGCCAACATGTACTCACTGCTGAGAAGTTTAGTTATTTTCTTGGCTGCCTGAAAATATTGCACTGTCACTAAGTTGAGATTCTTTAAGCTTGATGGTTGAGCTCATTTGGAGTTCCTTGTGAAACAGGCAAAGGGTTATTACTGTCTTCCAGAGTCTGGTCTGTGTTCCTGTTGAATGATGCAGTACGACCGAGTGGCAGCAGAAGCATTTTCTGGCACCAGTATGAGGAGGTAGTGCTAGGGAGTCTGTTTTATTTAACATAATTATATAATTTGCACTAACCAACAATAGTGTGTTCCAAAGTAGAGCCCTGCATTGGGAGCGGGGTCCCGCGTCTCCCAACACAAATCTTGCCGGTTTGGGCGGGTTTTAGGTTGCTGCGGGCGGGAGCAACAGAGATAGTAGGCTGGATAAAAATGGACAGCGGGTCCCAAAACTGTTAGCTTAGCAGGATGGAGGATGCAGCTGATGTTGGTAATAAAATTGCAAAGGGAGAATATAAAACAAAACAAAAATTGGGGAAATCTGAGATATGGAAAAACTTTAAAATTGTAACGAACAAAAAGGGTAAAGAGCTGGACTTTGTGTTAGAGCCCTGCGGGCCGGAGTGACGGAGAGCGCGGGCGGGAGTGTCGGGAGTGCGGGGGCGGGAGCGGGCGGGATTCCGCTGATTTTCAGCGGGTGGGAGTGGGATTTAAAAATGTGTGATTTTTCAAAATATCAATAGCTCTGTAAAATCAACATTTAAAAACACTTTATCGGCCCAGTACTACTGTTGTTGTTGCCGGTGTTTGTATGTCAAAATATCATCAGGTGCACTAGCAGTGGGTGATTTCCAGTCAAGACTGCTGGGACAATAATCAACACAAAATTATGGATTCTTAGACAGTTGTCCTCCTGGCCCACAGTCTTGCTGGCTTTAGTGTGTTCTTTGGGAGGAGCAGCTCTCTTAATGTCCCTCACCTGACAGCTGATTAGGACTTCAGGAACATCTCAATGGGAGGGAAATAACTTAGTTAGTAGAAACTATTATGGCAACATATTTCTTATTAGCTTTGGAAAAAATGATGAATTTGTACTTAGTATTTTTAGAATGTACTTTTGCTTCTTCTCTGGTAAATTAGTCCATCTATATTTCCATCTATTCATTCGTTCATTCTCTGAGCCACTTGTCCTGAACCAGGGTCTCTGTGGGCCCTGTCTCTGCGGTCACAGGGCGAAACTGGATAGACGAGCATATTAGTGATCTTTTCACTCTGTGATTTATAAAGGCTTCTGATTCAGTTTTTTTGCGTTCTGTCATTGCATTCTGGTACTTTGTACCAGAGTTAAGTGTGCCCAGCAGGGAGGGGGCTGCTGAGCTAAGAGTAGATCAGTCCTAAGAACCCTAAAGCCATATTAGGTTTATTATATTCTTTTCATACAGTTTTTTTAGGACGTGTGGAACGGCACAGCTGTGGCCTGAACTGAAGAGCTTCCTCATGGTGTCTTGTTAAACAGGGCCGTCTGTGTCTTTAGTGTTGGACAAAGCGCAGTGTTTGTACACATTCATGTTCAACTGTGACCTCAATGGCTGCAAGGCTCAATCTCAGCAGAAGCCTCAGATAATGCGCCATTTTATCTCTCCGTCGGATCTCTGTCATGCTCACATTAACTCTTCCTCCGACTGCCCTGTTCCGGAGGAGCCGAGTTTGGGATCTAATTCCACTCGGTGGCTATTGTCTCCAATACGGGCCTTTTTAAGCGTATTCGGTTTTGGATTTTTGACCATATGTGGATTTGCCATTGTTACACTATGGAAGTAAACAAGGCTTCCTTATAGTTCTTGGCTTTTACACTTGTGAAGCGAAGGGGTCAAAAATATTGTTCTGAGAGTTTAAAGGGTCTGTATGCTACATTTTTCTTGTGTTGTACTTTTCTAATGACTTTTGTGACTTTTTATATTTCTTATAACTTTAGACTGCTGTAAAGTGATTTAATTAAAATTAACTAGTTTATCACAAATCTGGAAAAAAATTCATCGTGATGATCGCATTTCTGAGTCAACTCAGTAAATATATTGTAAGTACACTCATCGGTTTTACAAAGAAGGATTTGTTTGTTTTTTCCCAACTCCCACATTTTTTAAAGCTGTGAGATAAAAACAACACGTACTTTTGAATAGAAAATGCAAAACATCTTCAAACCCGTGAGAATCTCTGTCTAAAGACAAAAACATAACTTTAAATAACTGCCACATGGGGCCCAGTTCTGGAGGTAGGATTTGAACCCAAGACCTCATGGTCCAGAGGCAAGTATCCTACCCACTGAGCTACCTTCACCCCAGTGTAATTGCATTCATTTATGCAAAGCACACATATTTTGTCCAAACCCCCCTCTGGTAGTAACTTAAAGCGAAAATGTTCATTTAACAGCGTGTTTATCTTCCATCGCTAGCAAGTGACTGAGATCGGGTCACATCTTGTGGCATGCCGTCCGCTGGTGTAAAGTAATACTGCCCCCACTGACAATAGTGTGGTTCTGCAATGCAGAGGGGTGTTTAGTTTTCAAATTAATTGCGAGATCAGTTGATTTAAAGTGTAAAAAAAAAAAACATAACACAAATAATTCAAGTGATATTTTTAACAGCACATACTCCGTCTGTGTATATATATATATATGCACTGTTAAAAAATCGTGTTAACTCTTTGCGTTAATATATTTTCTATATATATATTTTCATTGCACATTGGCTTCTCTGTTTAATCAAATTACAGTTAAATATTCCTGCTTTTTTCACCTTGTGTGCCACCATTTTTTCTTCGATGGCCTGCCTCAGCTTCCAGTAATTGGCCCCAAAATTCCAAAATAGTTTATAATGCAAGTGAACCGAACAATTGTTTTTCAAACAGGGCCCGCCACTGCACTGAGGAAAACATCTACATGTTATATCATAAACTAATATAAACATCTAGATGTTAATTCTCTAGTAGAATCTTAGTCCTGTAGCAGCTCTTAATTTGTTTGACTTTACTAGTGTGAGAGGCATGTTGTCTTTTGGATGATAAAGCACTGATGTAAGTCACTCTGAGTAAGAATGTCGGTCAAATGCCCATTCATTCCAGATTGAGACCAACTTTCACAATTGCGGTTTTCGTTTAGAATGAACTGAAGGTCTGGGCCAGATGAAATGTGTGTGAAAGAAGCATAGGCTAATTGGGAAGATTGCCCCCCCCCTCCCCTTTCACTCAGACAGCTTGGGTGTCTATTAGCTGACTTTTCCCGGCTGGTTTTCCCTCCGGTAGTGCTGAGCTGTTCGGTGGCGGTGGGCTGGCGGCTGTTCTGAAAGATGTGATGACACCAGAAGAAAGTAAGCATTGCCCCTGTCTGTTTAATTATAGGGGATCATCTGATGTCACAAACCAACACATTTACATTGGTCTAGTTTATATGTAAACTACCAAAACACTTTGGCAGGGCATTTTTTTTATTTCTTTATTTTCCACACTGGGATTATATGTGGGCCAGTAAGTACAAGAAAAATGTTGGATATGAGCCACTTTAGGAAAGGTTGTCTAATAGAGCCTGGATTGTTTTGTTGTATAAAAATCCCTATCTGGTTTGTGACAGAAACTGACATTCAGTACACTGAGAGAGGCGCAGTGGGAAAGAGCAAAGCGAAGAAAGCTATTCTCACCTATAATTAGTCAATAACACTTCTTTTTATATTCATTTTTCAAGCCCAAAAAATGATATATTTTTTTTGTTCTCATGGTGATCACTGGGTGGGTGGCTTCTAGCGATAGTGCAGTAATGATGTTTGACTGTTAAGTTTATTACGGATGTTTAAGTAGTCTGCACGTGACGGGCAACTTAGCAGTGGTACTGCTGTCTCTCATTTTCAGTGGCCTCGGTTGAAATGATGCCTGACTGTTTGAATGCTAATCAAGTTCTCCTCCATTGATGCTGTAAATACCTTAATTTGCATATTCATGGTATATTCCGTCTATTTTCTTTGCGCCCAGAACTGACGGTCTACTCCCTACAGTGTCCCTTTGGAGGAACCCCTCGGTCAATATTTGCAGCATCTTTCTCAAACAACACGGCAGAAAACGCAGTCATAGGGAAAGCCAGAGAAAGTGTTTGTGTTTGTGGTCTTAGAACTCCCGACTGTTTTTGGTGGTTTGGCGGTTCTTGCTGATGGCTTGATAAACTGCATTTTAACCTCCTGTAAATCGTTTATTTAGGTTGTTGGGGGTTAAAGCTTGTTATCTGCTGGCTACTATTTGTAACACATTTAGACTGAATCAACATATTGCCTCATGTTTTGTAAGGGAGGACTGGAAGACTTGAGCACAACCTTCTGTTTGGCTAGTGATAATAAAATAGTTCTATTGGGGGGAAAAAAACATAAGTGGCCTTTGGATTAACTTTTTATTATTATAGTTAAGTTAGTTATTGTAGCCAGTTAATTCAAGTTAGCATACATAATTGTCATTAAATGTGCTTTACATGAATTAGACAAAAAACGAAAGCATAATACAAGAAAAAATGCATGGAAAATATTTTAGAAGAGAATTAAATGTGCAGTGGAGGTGCAGATATTTGAAGGAAGGCAGAGGAGAACAGAAGTCATTAACAGTAGCCCTGAATAACTTTTCTATTCTATTAGTGATAAAATATTAAGTGCCCATTCCTAGAAATAAGCCATTGTTCTCTCACAGATGATCCTATTTTGCTTCTGTTTTGTTGTTTTCTTCAGATTTCTGTGGTGGTGCTGGCCATAGCGCCATGGCTCAGACCCTTCAGATGGCGATCCCAAACTTCGGTAACAACATCCTGGAGTGTCTGAATGAGCAGCGGTTGCAGGGTCTGTACTGCGATGTGTCTGTGGTGGTGAAGGGTCATGCCTTCAAGGCCCATCGCGCCGTGCTGGCGGCCAGCAGCTCTTACTTCCGCGACCTCTTCAACAGCAGTGCTGGCAGCAAGACCCCCACGGTGGTGGAGCTGCCACCGGCCGTCCAGCCGCAAAGCTTCCAGCAGATCCTGGCCTTCTGCTACACCGGCCGGCTCAGCATGAACGTGGGCGACCAGTTTTTGCTCATGTACACGGCTGGCTTCCTGCAAATCCAGCAGATCATGGAGAAAGGTACGGAATTCTTCCTCAAGGTCAGTTCCCCGAGCTGCGATTCCCAGGGCCTGCATGCGGAGGAAACTCCGCCGTCTGAACCTCAGAGTCCAGTCACCCAGACGACCGCTGGAGCTTCAGCCAATGGTGGTGGAGGAGGAGGAGGAGGAGGAGGGGGGGGAGGTGGAGGAGGAGGCGGGGGAATAGTTGCAACGGCGGCCAGCCGCCCCACATCCTGCTTGACCCCTCTACCCTTGGTGTCTAGGGTCAAAATGGAGCAGCCTGAGGCTTCCCCATACTCCGTAGTGTGCACCCCTGTGGCCAAAAGGCTTTGGGAGGGCGGGAACCGGGAAGGTAGCGGTGGATCTGGGGGCTCCGGAGGAGGCGGAATGCGAAAAGCTGCTCGGTTTTCCCAAGAAGCAGCAAGAGGAAGCACCATTCAGCCACAGGTGCTGGCCATGGGCTTGGCAGTAGCACAGACGGGTGCCAACGGCAACGGTAACGGCACCAGCAGTGGTGCAACCCCAGAAGGCACCAGCCCGGGTACCATGAGCGCCTACGCCAGTGACTCGCCTATTTCCTACCACGATGACGAAGAAGAGGAAGAGGCTGTAGAGGACGGCACTGAAGAGCAGTACAGGCAGATCTGCAACATGTACACCATGTACAGCATGTTGAATATGGGAGCTGCAGGTGAGGAAACCACATTTATCAAATATATATTTTGTACATTTAAGGTAGTACTTGAAAGCAAATCCTTCCCCAAAAAGTGAAAGTGAACATATCACAGCACAGCAAGTAGTAGGAATGTGTGTGAAGGGCATGGGTGTTCAGTGTGTGTGGTGGAGTGCATGGGGAGGGTATCTTGCTCAAGGGTGTTGGGTGTACAGTGTGTGTGTATGTGTTGGAGTGTGTGGGGGAACAGTACCTATGGGGCTGCAGTGTGTGGGCGTAACACATGCTCGAAGGTGTGTCACGATCAACTGTGATTTAAAACGGCAGAGTTATTTAATTATCCTCAATAGCATCTCTGTGTTGGCACTCTTTAAAACGTAGTTTATGATACTGCTTTCGACAGATTGGCAGGACTCGCCCGGAACTAAAAGCTTTCACCAGGGGTGCACTTGTGCTAGAAACACACAAGACGGTACAATCAGTGAATGACCGCTCACTTGGAAGAGGAGAAAACTGAATATGCTTTATTTCCACAAAAGTGAACTGAAGTCTGCCCTATGGCAGTTTTTTGGATACCCCAAATATGCAGAGAGACATATTCAATATGATAGGTCCTTTTTTGGGTCTTAAAAAAAAAAAGTGTAAAGATAAAAACTTAGAAGAATGTTTTACATTGTGAAATTTATACATGAGGATAAATAGTGATAGTCGTGGAACCATGATTATTACCCAAACAGCAATAATTCCATCAAAATCTATAATCGTGACGTCCCTAGTTGGGGAGCCGTGTGGGGCGGTACCTTGCTCCAAGGTTTGGGAGAGCAGTGTGTGGTAATAGTACGTTGCTCAAAGTAAGTGTTGGGGAGCAGTGTGTGGCGAAGTGTGTAGGGATGGTTTCTTGCTCTCGAGTTTGGGGAGCAGTTTGTGGGACACCTGCTGAAGGGGACCTTACCACTGGCGGTCCTGGGATTTTGATCCACGACCTTCCAATCACAGGGGCAACTCCCTACCAACAAGTCCACCAGTATGGAATCAGATTTGTGTAAAAATTTCGAAACAAAACTTTCCTAATATAAAATAAAATTAATTCTTGTCTGTGAGTAGGGATAGGTACCGAGACCCGGTACAAAATCGGCCCCGGTGCCTAATTTTAAAACACAGAAGTACCGATAAGCTCTGATGTTACCGGTTCTGCTGTCGGTACTCCGGGGTGGGGGGGCACAACACGAAGGAGCTCGCGCACACACAACACGAGAGAAATCACACTAATGGAGTGATGATGGCAGAAAGAGCCAAACAATCCAAAGTGTTGTTACTTAATTTGTAATGAGTTCAACTGTTTTAGATCAGGGTTCGGTTTAGGGTTAAAGGGTTATTCTGTTCTCAATTAGTTTCAGTTTTTTAAGTAAAAAATTCAACAAAAAGTACCGATAACAGCACCGTTAGTACCGAATCGATAAGTGATATCGATATAAGTAGCAATACCGTCGAAACCCTAACGAAACACATCCCTACCTGTGAGAATTAAAATTTCGCTTCTAGTTTTTCAGTTTCACTTCTGGCTTTGCAGTCACGCCGCCCCCTTTCTGTTTTTGCTGCGTTAGGATTCTAATTCAGTTCTGGCAAAAATCTGTCATGTGGGCGGGGGGGATAAAAAGATTTATTAATTGTAAGCGTTGATCAAATAGGTTCGTTATCGATGAACATATCATGGAGTTAATCTCGTGCACAGATCTCAAATCTCGAATGTGATCGTAACTGGCGGCAATTGTTGCCGAGTTGTCACTCAAAAACCTGCTAGCAAATCAGGCAAAGCCCCGCCCACACGAGAGATTTGTGCCAGAACTGAATTGGAATCCTCATGCAGCGAAAAATTATTATTATTATTATTAAGAGTAATAGTAGTAGCCTAGTAGTAAAGGGACAGTAAAGTGTAGTTGGGCCGGGTTAGGTTAACCAGTCAAATTTGGGCTGAAAGGAGATCTTTTTTTCTGTTTTTCTGTTTGTGTCTCTGCCCAAACACAGAGCGCCCCACCACTGCCTGTTTTCGTCCGTGTTCGGCAGAAATAAGCTTTTGTGAGCACAGGAACGAAATCACACTTGCGGAAATGCTTTCTAGTTATTCAATTTAGCGTCATTAACTATTTCCTCTGTATAACTAGATGCCCGGGATTAATACTTTATAAAACATTTGGTCTGTAGCCCTGGATGTCTTGGCCTAACAACAGCCCTGGGATGTGATATTACCAAATCGGAGGTCATCAAGCAGAAAGATTCAAAAATTTGTTTCTTCTTGCATAGGTCTATTGTCCATTCACTGCTGTGAGGTTCTTTGAATACCTAGAGAAAGATCCCAAACCTGTCAACCTTGCAGGGTCGCACGTCATGAGAAAAGATGCTAAATCTGGAAAACCTGCCGTGTCCAAAGACAAAAGTCTATTACTTAGGGCTACTTAATAGGCAGGTGTGATTTTTACTAGCACTAATAAGCAATCTCCATAATGCATCCTCAGGGGTATTGTAACTAGTTTGAATACTGCCGAACATTAGTTGAAAAGAGTCATTTTTTACCAGGCTTAACTACTTTCTCATTTCGACTGTCTACCTTTGGAGAAATTCTGCAAAGTGTTCCACAAAACCTTTTTTTAAAGCTTGAACCATTTCCAAAGCATGAATATTTCATCAGCGCGTCCTCTCATCTTCTCTGTGACTTTGAACGCTGCCTGCACTCAGAGCCTCTTAGATGTTTGCACTCTTTTTTTTATAAGACTCAGTTCAAGTGCTTATTTTAGATCATAAAAATATGAAACCTGATTATTAGTAAACAAGTAGACTGTAAACTGGAGGTTTTGGCGAAGTTGTAGCAACAAATAATTTAACTAAAATCCTGGTGAACTTTGGCAAAACTGTTTTATATTTATTCTCTCATGCCCACTGAATATGGGATGTTCATGGGAGGTTAAACTCGAACTGTTTGTTCATTTCTTTCCCACAGTTTTCCGCCATAAAAGAAATATATATATATATATATATCACTGTCTCTCCCTTTTTCTTTGTGCACTGTTCATACTTTCTTCTCTTCCTGGCTCCCTCTTTCTTATTCTCTCTCTCAAGCTGTCTTGTTCCTTATTGATCTTTTTTTTTTACCTTCTTGCCATTCAATATGTTGTACCTTCTTTCTTCTCTCCCTGCATTTTTTTTGTTTCATTCTATTTTCTTTCTTTGTTTCTTTCTTTTTCTTTCTTGATTTCTTGATTTCTTTCTTGATTTCTTGATTTCTTTCTTTCTCGATTTCTTGATTTCTTTCTTTCTTGATTTCTTGATTTCTTTCTTGATTTCTTTCTTTCTTGATTTCTTTCTTTCTTTCTTGATTTCTTGATTTCTTTCTTTCTTGATTTCTTGATTTCTCTCTTGATTTCTTGATTTCTTTTTTGATTTCTTTCTTTCTTTCTTGATTTATTTCTTGATTTATTCATTTCCTTATTGATTTATTTCTTTCACTCTACCCCGACAGCGGGCGAGCGAGTGGAGGCTCTCCCAGATCACTCTGAGACTCGGAGCCGGATGCGCGGGAGGCAGGACCTGGCGTCGTTGCCGGCCGAGCTCATCGCCCAGATCGGCAACCGGTGCCACCCCAAACTGTACGAGGAGGGCGACCCGGCGGAGAAGCTGGAGCTTGTCACAGGTAAGAACGTAACTAACCTACTACTGTGTTCAGTTTGCACACAGACTAGCTCACTAATGCCATTTCAATAGGTGTGTGTTACAGCGTGTGTCCTGCAGATTTCTCAACTATATAATTTCAGTGCCATTTCCATTCTTTTCCATCCTGAAGGAACAGAAACGTAGTACAAGAAAGTTTAAATACAAGTTTAAATACTCTTAAATATTGCAAGTATTGGCGGATGAGGCCCGGACGTCACAAAAGCCAAGAAACATGCGGAGGATATCTGCAGTTTCCGCATTAGTGAGGGGGTTTCAGCCAAAAATTATTGGTTGGATTCTCCGGAAAAATCTGCGCTGGACTGAATACACGACTGTTGATCCATGTTAAAGTCGGGGGTTAGTGTACACGCATGCACACACACATGTGGTTTACATTTCTCTCAGTGCATTTTAGGCTTCCAAAATATTGACATTGACAGGCCGACTGATCTTTGCAGCCTTAGACTGTTTGTATTTTTTCGGATTCTTCCCTGTTGCTAATACGGCATTAGAAGTGTGGTGTTATCTTCTTAACGAGCTCGAGTTGTGCCGTCCATCTGTCAACAGTCGGCCGTGTTGGTTTGTGCACGTTAGCATGCGTGTGCATGTGTGAGAGAGTTGTGTTGTTTTGTTTTCACCCCCTTCTGTGGACACGTGAGCACAAATGAAACCATAGGCAAACTCAGGCAGTCAGGCATGGCGGAATATAGAGGCGAGCGCAGCCCGGGCTGATGAAACTTGCTTTATTCGCAGACGAGAAAGAGGAGATTAGGTTACAATCATAATGTCTCATGAGTCATATTCAGTAGCCCGTGAACACTGAACTCTCAAACACACACACACACACACACACACACACACACACACACACACTCATGGATGTATTAACATTGTATGGACACGTAGTGTCTTGGTTCTGCGGTGAAGAACAGGTCTTGCTGAATGCCAGTAAAGTAATGAAACTTTTTTTTCCTTTATTTTTAATGCAAGACATGGCCTTACTTGTCCCCTTGCCAGCTGCAGCAGCTAATGGTAGATATCCGTTACAAAGGCATAACAGAACACACCCCCAGACTTTCCATCCTGATGTCAAGATGTGATTCGATATGGTTCTGCAGGTCTCTGATCAGTTTCAACACTGATCAGTTTGGCTCAGTTAAGAAACTTTACCTGCTGCCAAATAAATCACAATCACAACCCCTAGAGTTTAAATGCACTATTAAGAAATAAGTGTCTAACATAAGCTCCGCCCCCTTTGTTCTGCTAGAGGATTCGCTCAGGTGCCTAGCTTTGATCCTAGATGATGGCTTTAAAGGAAGATAGCAATTGGGATGAAGTTGGTGGGCTATGAATATACTGAAATCATAAAACTCTTATTCAGTGCATTATAGCCCAAAATGTATTAAGAAAACAAGGTATACGGTTGAATCAGATAAACTATTTATTGATCCTGGATCCATATTTATGTTACGGCTGCATAGAGACAGAGACGAGAAGAGTATAAAATGTAACGTCTAAATAAAATACCCAGTACAAAATACAATGTGCTACATACAGTGATACTGGGGTATAAATACCATAGATAAATAACTATATAACTCTAGCTAAGTGAATTACTAGTAACAGATAGTGGTTAAGAGTCATATATTGCTGTGATATAGATCAGCAATAAATCTGTAATGTTGATATATGTAGTGGGGGGGGTGGGGTAGGGTGGGGGGGGGTTATAGAGTCCAACTTTAAGTTGGAACAGTATTAATCCGTATTAATACTGGAAATACTATGAATACCATGATGTTATTCCGTTCAGTGGACATACTGATATCCCAATATGCTCCAAAAACAATATTGAAAGTTATATAAAAAAACACTCGTGATACTGGATCCATTTAACAGTGTTTTTGTTTAATTTCTATTATTTGTTTATTTTTTCTTGCTTTAATTGTTTATTTTTTGCAATTTAAATTACTTAGGAATTGTAATATTTCTCTATCTACCTCCTTTACTGCCATAGTCTGGAACTGGACATGTTTTTGTCCACGTGGTGTAACTAAGAGGGGCAGTTTATTAACAGGAGGCCGTTTTAGTAAGAAATAAAAATGGAACAGACAGTGAGGAAGTGGATGTAAGTGCTTGACTGCCTATTCTTTGATGAGACATCTTGATGTTTGTGATGCACAGACCTGGCATTTTTCTTTGCTTTTGGTATTCTTGAAGGCTTGAAACTGTTGAGTTTAATTCCTTTATAGGGTGCTGTGTGATTCCTGACCTCTCCCAGTTATTTCTGTGGGTGTTTGTCTGTCAAGTGTCCTGTGTCTACATCAGTCGGTCGGTCAGTCAGTCAGTCATTGTGTCATTATGGAAGTCGTTGGGTGAGTCAGTAGGCCTGTGCGTGTCGGCGGGACGGCCTGTGCGTGTCGGCGGGACGGCCTGTGCGTGTCGGCGGGACGGCCTGTGCGT
>JBBMFX010000026.1:2112117-2119522 GCA_037832545.1 Rhabdalestes septentrionalis
CAGGACATTATCCTCCTGAAAAAGCCTCCAAAGTCCATGACTACAGATTCTATTCAAAGCAAGCTGCAAAGCACTGTGTGTTCTGACAACTTTCTATCATAGCCAGCATTAACTTCAGCAATTAGTTTTACTGTAGCTCTTCAGTTGGATCATAACAGATAGACTAAATAGGCTTTTTGGCACCCATGACCCTGCTGCTGGTTATCCTTCCTTGGAGCACTTTTGGTTGGTACTACATACCAGGAACCCCACAAAAGACCTTCCGTTTTGGAGATGCATGGGCCGAGTTGTCTAGCCAAAATAACTCTGCCTTTGTCAAAGTTGCCCAGGGCCCGGTTTCTCGAAAGCTTCTTATCGCTAAGTAGTTCTTAAGTTTACTTTAACCTCTCTCTTAACGTTATGGAACATTTCCCGAAGTGTTCGCACACTAAGTATATCTTATGTATGTCCCACGTTCGTAAGGTTGGTCCGGACCACTCTTTAGCGTCTCTTAGCGTAATTTCAGCTCAAGACGCTAGTGACCACCACTGAGCAGCAGTCCTCAGAAATCAGCAGTGTGTGCAAGTCAAATAATGGCACGTTATTAATCTTGTATCAATGATGGAATATAGTCCAGATTTATTTAAGAATTTTACCAGTTCCTCGGCATGGTGACAGTCTGTGTGTTGTGCTGTAGCGAGGTCGGAATGGCAAGGATGTGCGTTCCGGACGTGGTGGCAGTACATCCTGCCAGTTTCTGCCTGCACCTGAACCGGTGGCAGACTTCTTTTGGCTATGTCACTCCATATTTCTTTTTTTAGTGCTGTTATGGATATTGTTTCTAAAGCTGGCGAAGAGTGTTGTTTACTGGCATTCACTTCGTCCAGCAAAATTTCAAGTTCTTCAGATGAGAAGCTTGGTGCTCTTTTTTTATGTGGCTTCTACTCTGCCATCTTCTCTATCATTTTATTCTATCTGTTTCTTTCTTTCTTTCTCTCTCTCTCCCTCCACCACTAGGTTACACTGAAAAAAGTTCCGTAACTTTTGCAAGTATATCTTACTCCAGACTACCTTTGTCTCCAATAACAAAACTGTACACCAGCAGGCGGGATTTGAACCCCCATCTTCTGTTTGCAGGGCCAACACTCTTACCACTAAGGCCTTAACACTGGTAGCAGAACCAACACTAGAAGTCCTTTTTTCAATGTACATGAAAATATTAACGACAGTTTGGTGAATACACTTAATAAACTTTGGTAAGATATATCTTAAGAATCTTCTTTGCGCACTAAGAATGTTTGTTACCGAGAAACCGGGCCCAGATCCTTATGTTTGCTGCATTCTTTTTCCTGCATTCAACACATGAACATTAAGAGCTTATTGTTCACAAGAATTTACTGCCTAGTATATCCTATTCTTTGAAAGGTGCCATTGTAACAAGATCTTTAATGTTATTCCCTTTGCATGTCTGTGGTCTTAATGTCATGGCTGATTGGAGCTAATTTAAGACAGTGGTTAAATATAAAAACATGACACTGCAGGGTTTTTATGTACCAGGATTAAGAAAGCTGGATGACAACCCACAATACTGCAACTCGGTAATGATCTGTGCTGAAATTAATTAGGACATCCAGCATTTATTACAGATGGCAAATAATTTCTAGTTGTCCATCTGGCCGAATAGATTAAATGAAAATCCGCAATAATTTACTAAAATGAGATGAACTAGTCAGCCTAGTAATTGCAAAGCAACATCCTGAGCTGTGCTAATGGTGAGAGGAGGCTCTGAGCAGGAGATTTTGTTGAGACAAACATCTACTCGCCATGAAGCTGAAAACTCCATTAGAAACTGTTATGGAGAAATTTTGAAATTTGCACAGTTTTTCTTCAACTCGTGTCTTAGATCTCTCAGCACTTTTAGCTTGAATGGATATGCAGAAAGTGATCTGGATGCCTGGGAAGAATATATGATGCACCAGCCAAAATTCAAGGAAAACTGTCTACCTTTGCCATCCTTACATATAAGTCAACCCAGTGCAGACTGATATTAATTCCTGGTTCCCCACTGGTGGGATGAACTGCCAAAGGTGATCAGAGCAGCAGAATCCCTCTCTAGCTTTAAAATACTCCTGAAGACTCATCTGTTCAGAGAGCATCTCCTGTCCTGACATCTTCTTGCACTAATATTACACAAAGATTTAGCACTTAGTACTTTCCTGTGGCTCTCAAACTGTCCTGATACTTGAGTGTTACCACAAATTGTAAGTCACCTTGGATAACAGCACCTGCCAAATGAATGTAATGTAATTTATTTTCCATAATTGAACAATAAATATTCTATGGAAAGGCCTTTGGTAATGATATGACACAACATAAAAAAATAATGAAGCTTTCCATATAAATATATTTCCATAATAAATAGAGAAATGAAAACCACAGTAATATTCACATAATCACATTTTCCAGGTCAGCCCTACAAGAAATGTAATCAGTCTTACTAAGTTAAATGCATTCTAATGTGATTAGCTTTGGATGAGGTTTACTACCTGTCCCACTTTTAGTCTCTACTGTAAGTATTTAATCTTGACTGTTGTTAACAGACTGTCATCCAGATTATATTTATACCGTTGCTACCTGCTGGTCATGGTCAAACAAATACAGAAAATCCAGTTCAACATCACAAAGTTACAAAAGTCGTGCAGTCAGGCAGTCCTCGTCAACTCGTGGTGTTAAAAAATGTTCATGTAACCAATTCTGTAAACTATAAACTGGTGTTCATTTGGTCATTGGTAAATTTATAATGTCAGTGACACCTCAGGCTTTGTAACAAGGGAACTTCAAAGTTGGTGATGAATCACAACCTGTAAACATGGGTGTTATGGGTTACCTGTTTCATAACCACTTGCATTTATGATTTTGGCAACACCTACTTGTGGTAGTTTTGATGTTTATAAGTTTGTGAGGACCAGACGAATGCAGCATATGTACCATATGAAAAAAGATTTGGTGTTTCAATCTTAAAACAAAGTAACCTGAAGGCCTTGACGTTCTGATCTTATTTAACCTCAGACCCAGAATGTAAGACAGTGCTGCTGAGTGATCTTGAATGAACATAAACCTTAGAACTGTGTATTAGTAAAATTTTAACATCTAAAAACAGCCCAAAACAGTCTGAATAAGGTCGATATTTGCTGCTCTCTCTGCTTGGCCAGTCTCTGGACCCCCTCATTCTGTGCTTTTCCCCACCCACTTGTGGGCGGCGACTATCCTGAAAGTTCCCCTGGGTTCAAAGATCTTCTGGTTTATTGCATTTTTGGCTTTCACGGCAATTTGTGTGTTACGCCGATTTAAAAACCCTAACAGAGGTTATTAATATTACATTATGTCATGCAACCACATGACATAACACCAAACACCATACAATGAGGGTTAAGACTGTAAAGGCTCCCATGTTACTTTCTTTAAATTAAAACAAGAAATCTTTTTCTGGGTGTAGATATAGAATGAATGGCACATGGATAAAAAACATACAGCAGAAAGTCACGATGCCAAATGCAGAGTAGGGATGGAGTGGGACTGGTAGACAGCAACAGCAATAAGGAAAAGAGAAAGAGAATTCACAGGCATTTCTGAGAGTGGAATACCTGCTCGTCTCGGAGAGCCTGTGTCCGCTTGGCTTTGCTTTGTCGGTAATATTCCATAATCATCATGGCAGCGTAGATTTTACCCACCGTCAGGTCTGTCGCTGCTGAGAAAAGGACAAGTTACCCTGCACGATTAGACGAGGGGAGATGGACCCTGAGCGAGGGGGGAGGGGGAGGGCATGGGTGTGGGCAACATTGTTGCGTACACAAGACATACACACACTTTCTCTCACACACACGCTCATACACACACACACACAGACACACAAAGAGCCAATGGTCTTTTCACAAACTGGTTAAAATTTTTCCTTAATTTACTTTCAGTATACATTATCAATATACATCATATTATATTTGCCATCATTACACACGTTTTCACATCCTATTACACTATTGCTTCATACTCAACATTAAGGCATTTTTACAATACATTTACATTATTATTTATTGCTAATACTCACTATTTTAATACTATTAAAGTATGATTCTTTGCATAGCTCTTTGTACCCCGCACAACCACTGAATTCTGACTGGATTTAAAACACATTTAAAAATAATCCGACTAAAGTACATTTCATAATGTCGATCAGGTACGAACATAAAATGACCCGAAGTGACCGTTTCACTGCTGTTGTACATTCTGAAGCCGAATTTCGTGTTATCTTTCTCTACCGCCCATTAACAAAGAGGGAATGTCAAAAGAAGTACTAAGTTATTTTTTGTGACAGAGAGCAAATGTATGCCCACGAATGTAAATGATCTTGGACAAGTTTCTATAGTGGCAGCCAAATGCAGATCCAACGTAATGGGAAACTGTAGCCGTCCCTATTTTAAGTAGTGTGTCACCGTTCCACACAAAAGTTGCTATTTTTATTTTGTGTTGAGAATTTTTCTTGTATTCACAGCGGTTGTGCCACCTAACTGCAGAGTAGCTAAATATCTCCTAATCAGCTCCTCATCCCTACACACAAGTCAAACCCAGTCCAGACTCTTCTCTTTCCTGGTTCACGGCTGGTGGAACGAGCAGTCTAAGCCTACAAGAGAAGGAGACTCCCTCTCATCTTCAAAAACTTACTGAAGGCTCATCTGTCCAGAGAGAATCTCCTCACCTTCTTTCACTACTACTACATAAAGATTTAGCACATAAGAACTCTCCTCTGGTTCTCACACTGTCCTGCAACCTGGATGCTTCCTCGTATTTTAAACTGCTCTGGATTAAAGCATTTACAAAATGAATGGATGGAAATATGTTCCTAGAAGTATGTCGTAATTATTGCCATTTTGTTTGAGTGAACAAGACATTTGTTTTCTTTGAATTATTCAAGTTCTGAAAATGCTGCACCATTTCTGTTATTTTGATGTTTTGCCATTTTATTTAAAATTATGATTTAAGTAACAATATTGGAAATTAGGAGAAATATTGCATTCTTAAAAACTAAGGCAAAGCTATTCGGTTCAATACTTGCTCCTATAAAAGATAAGGTATCTTATTTTTTTCCCCCAATCTACATATCATTTTAGCTTCAGAATGTGAAACAGGTGTAAAAAAAGTCCCTCTACATGAGGTCGGCCGTACCGTGCCCACACTGTGAAATGTCCAAGAGCCCCCAAACATTGTTAACCTTGACCTTCCACATGCAGAGTTAAAGGCATGTTCATCAGCCATGTTCACTGCAGCGTATTTCAACAAATTATAATCCTCCACACCGGCAAACAGTGGAGGACAAATTTGTGCTCTAGGTAATTCTCATGCTTTTTTTGGGAACTAATGTAATAAACTATATAAAGGGTTTTATCATAACCATGCCGCTCATTCAGCAGTGCTGCCTATTCTGTATCATGCTTAGTGCAAACGGAATCCCATCAAAATTAAAGGCTTGATGTTGTGATTTTGCCACAGCAAAACAACAAAGCCACTTTCTCGTCTCATGCTTTGACTGTTCAGGCTTTTTCTGTTCTAAACTACTCGTGCTTTGTTAAGATTGTTGGGTGTAAAGTGTTAAACGGTCTGCTTAAGAAACCCTGGAGTGAAAAGACATCTATAGAGAACTGGTCTATAGTGGAGCACCCTCTGATCGGAGGCACTAAAAGATGAGTGACTGCGTGCTTTTGTAAAAGTAATGCTGTGAATTTCTTTGATTCGAGTGTGCGCGTCCTTTCCAAAGGAATAAAATATATCACATGTACACAAAACTGATAGACAACATTGCGTTGATATATTTTATTCAATGCTGGATCAAGTTCATTCAGCGCATTTCTTTTTTGGGGCAGTGTGGTTGGAGTTATGCTATGTGTATTTGAAAAGCATTTATGTTTCTAAAAAAGGCAATTTTTCCATCCATTTTTCAAAATGTCATTCAGAGTGGTTTGATGAGAAATGTTGAAATTTTGAATGAAGATGTACATGTTTGAGAATCAGAATTGTCGATGTCTGGTGTGGGGAATAGTTAACGTTTATAAAATGACAATTATTGACAATTATATACATCTGTAACAGACATGCTGCCTCAGGTCTGAGGCACTGTTTTATAATGATTTTGTCATGATTTTTCTAGTTTAAGCTACTTGTTGTGGAGAGATACATGCATGATATAATTAGGCAAAATTGATGCATAAATAAATAAAAAATAAAAATCCAGACTTAACATTATTTTAACATCATCAAGATTACACAATAAAACTCAGATAACATGCATGGATTCTATATAGGCTTTGCATGGTTAAAACTGCTCTATTTGTGCTGTAGGCACTGTGGCCCTAGGCTTACTTGACTGCCACTGGAAAGAAAACAAGACAATAAATAATTACACCTCAAACCACTGTGACTGACTTTGATTCTCAAAAACTGAATAACAAATAAAATATTTAAAATTTGTAGGAACCCTTTTTGAAATTGCCTAAAAGCATATGAAGTGTGTGTGTGTGTGTGTGTGTTCATATGTGTGTGTGCCTGTGTGTTGATGTGTGTGTGTGTGTGAGTGTGTTTGTGTCTGAGATAGTAAACAGAGCACTCACCAGAATTAGTGGCACCCTCAGTAGAGATTAAAAAAATGTCAGTTTGATCTTGCTTTGAAAATACTAGTTCAGAAATCCTCCAAGAATATTTTTTTCAGAACAAAAGTATCAAGAAATATATCCATATAACCAAGACACACATTTCTCTTTTATAAAATATATATCTTTAAGAAGGGTTTCCTGCCTGTGGTCACATTCTCTTATTTTGAAAATAGATGTGATTCACACACCTCAGACATTTAAGTGTCAAATGGTGTCAAATCAGAACCAATGAATTATTGTAGCACTAGACAGTAGAATATAGTATATAGAACATATACAGTGAAGCATATAGAAAAGTATTGTCTTATGTGATATAATGTGTAATGAGATTAGCTTAGTAGTGTGTGGAACACACAGAGTGCAGTGCAGTGTGTAGGATACACTGAGGAGTGTAATGGAGAAGTTTAAGTGTGTGTGTGTGAGTGCTGAACAGCGTGGCTCATCAGAGGGTGCAGAGCGGTGACTGGGCTGAGAGAAGCTTCCTTTGGTGGCAAGAGTGAAAATCCCGGACACACAAACCTCTGTGCAACTTACACTTATGTGGAGTGACCAGAAGGTCCAGAGTTTTCTGGGACAGATTCGGCCAAATAGCCATCATCTCCTTCCTCAACTCAGCGTCCATCTGGTGCTTATCAACACCACCTGTGTACACGCACACACACACACACACACACACACACACACACACACACACACACACACACACACACACACACACACAAAAA
>JBBMFX010000026.1:2119622-2131664 GCA_037832545.1 Rhabdalestes septentrionalis
TCTGGCTGCTGCAGCAGTGATTTGGGACTCGGGAAGATGACGTATTTTTGGTCTTAAATTGAAGTACCGCATGTCTACCAACTAGAGGCAGGGCTTAAAGCGTTAATTGCGTTACAAATATTAATATTTCTGTGATTAATTAATCTAATTAATGCGTTAAATTCCCATCCCTAATTGTAATCAACCCAAAGTCACCAGTAGCAAGGAAAAACATCCTGAGCTGGAGGAAGAAACCTCAGGAGAAACCAAGACTGGAGCTTAGATGGGGAGGAGCATGTGAGGTGTCGAAAGGAGCCAAACCAATTGAGGACAATTGGGCATGGGGCTCTTGCAATTACAGATCCGGGATGAGGTGGAGACCGGGGCCACGATGATGATCAGTAGGGTGGACAAATGCCTCGAAGAAAGAAAACAGTTAGGTCTGCTAAAGTTTACAGGATATAATTTAGAACTGCAAAGATGGAAACTCCACTAATTTAGAACTGCAAAGATGGCATACCCCACTAATGCAACCTAGCTAGAAAGGGTAGGGCTGAGGGGTATGGTAGACATAAGAGACAAGAGACACTTGCAAACTCCCACTACACCATCAACAATTGAGTGGATGTGAGGAGTTGCAGGGAAACAGCAACAGGATTCCAGTTCATTTGAACACAGTTCTTTGTGTCCACCAACTCCCAGCTCTGCAACAACTCCTAATCTCATGGGAAAATTTATTACAGAAAGCCTAAACTAATCTAAGCAAGCAGATGTGTATCTGTGTGATTTATCCTAAGTTAAACAATTATGGTTTAACACTCATATTAGTTATATACGCTGATGTCATGTACCCTGATTACATTTCTGGGTTATAAAGAGACAGAATTATAGATTTTATTTGCCATTTTAAAAGCCTCAACAACCATGTTGTATTATATTCTCTTTGTATTTTTATTCAAGTGCTCTGTTGATTTTACTCTATGATATTATTTGCAATTTTCTATGTATGTATGTATGTATGTATGTATGTATGTATGTATGTATGTATGTATGTATGTATGTGTGTATGTATCTGTCTGTCTGTCTGTCTGTTGGTCTGTCTGTCTGTCTGTTGGTTTGTCTGCCTGCCTGCCTGCCTGCCTGCTTGTCTATCAATCTATTTTTAATACATTTCGACTTTAAACACAAGATTAGTTTTGGGTCCTGAGGGGGCCCCAGACCTCTAGATGGAAGTGTTTCCCTGAATGTGTCTAGGCTTACACCGAGTCTCTGGGTCAGTTTCAATCGGCTCCGCAACGAACACTAAGGGCACTAGCCTTGAGGGTGGGACATGTCTTTCTTAAATTGATGTGGAGTCCTAGATAGGGTGTATGAAGAGATTTGAGACGAACCTCATTTCGTGTCAAACACTTCCAGGGGTTGTGGTTGTGTTTGTAGTTTAGCTCTGCATGTTCCTGGGCTGTAGAGATTATGACTGCCCGGAGCGGCATGTAAAGTCTCCACGATTTGTGCTGTCTTCAGTCAGGAGATAACCCAAGGTAGGGTTTATGTTATGTTTTATGTTTGTTTTTCTGCGTTTGACTCTGGAGGCACTCGGTGGCCTTGAGTCAATTTAGCAGCGGAATTAAAAAGTGGTTTGAAATGAAGTTATTATGTAATTAATTACTAATTAATCTGAACGGTTAAGATTAAGAGCCTATCCAGAACGCGACAATAATAGCTCTACTGCCCAGTATCATTAGTTATAAAAATTGTATTGTAAGTAAGGTGTGTTTTTTAGACTCAACTCAGTGAGAGGAAATCTTCCATAGCAATAGTTTAGCTCGAAGCATTAAAACCATTTCAGGCTAACTAGCCTCACGACCCTGTCGTTAAATTAGCTTAAGTAAAATACACTGAAAATACACTGAATTATAGACAAGTAAAGTAAAGAGATAGTTCTGTCATACGTGAACAGCACGGAGTTATTTATTTGTATTTTTAACCCATTCACGTAGTGAAGCAGGGGGCAGCCAGGGACACAAGGCTGGAACACACCTCAGAGTTGCCACTAGCAGAGAATTAGGACTACAGACCTGTCTACTGTTTAATGGTTAGAATCACATTCCTACAGTGTTAATTCTGGGGCAGTTGACGTTTTGCCTCTTTTAACCTCTTTTGGTCTTGACTTATGTCAACTGTATTTTAAAGGTGTCAGCTAGTGACTTTGCTAGTTTTCGTGGTTTGCTGCACATATTGAGGGATAAAATGGGTTTCTTTGTTCTCATTCTATTAATGTTTTCATATTTAATAATTAATAGATATAGCAGCTTTATGTCACTCAACGAGCTGTCAAGTGTAATGGTTATCTGTAAACAGACGTGTTTGTGCCTCTTCCACTCAAGTGACTCCTGTTTGTTACTCAGTTCCCTATGTTTTTGTTTTAATTTAATTAACTGTTCATGACAGAAGGCGGTTAGGTATTTGGGCTGACATATGAACAAATGACCTGACCATGAATTATGTTCTGTCTGACCAATGGGTATCTAATGGTAAAAAGCCTTTTCTCACAGTAAGAATGTATTAAAGTCCATCCGTCAGTTATAAAGTAATTAAAGTGATAAGTAATCGCGTAGACTTAAATTTAGAAAAAGGTTGCAAACTCCATGCAGGTAGGGCCTGGTAATCAAACCCATGCCTCCTTGTTGTGAGGCAGCAGTGCCAACCACTCAGACATTGTGCCACCCAGAGCTAATATAAGTAAATAATTTTTGGCATACCATAAGTAAAGACTATTGAGTAAATAAATTAATTGCCACAAACCAAAATGCGGGGTGTTACTGAAAGCTGCTCACTGGTCACCTTACATAGAAGAAAAGTGCCATCCACTTACACCATAACTTTTTCTGCACCTACTTTGAAGTCAGCCTGTGGTAATGAACATTCTGTGTGTGTGGAAAGTTTTAGTCATATTCTGTTGAGTGTTTTGATTTTGTTGTTTCTCTTCGTCCTTGTGCATGTTCACGGTGCTACTGTTCTATGGTGTCCTTTGATGATAGACAAGAAGATCCCCAATTATTTCAGCCATAGGCATCTTGGCTGATTTTCTTTGTTTTGGGACCTTGTGTCATCTGTGTCCAGTGTCTGTTTGAGGCCTGTCCTGCTGGAAAGTCACCTCTTCCTTTGCGTTATTAACACTACAGCTGTTAATCAATCTTATCTACTGCCAGTGGTTTGGTGGGCAACATTTAGGATATTTCAGCACCATCCTCTGATCATTCACCATCTCAGGCAAGTGTTGGCTCACATTCAGGATTTCATCTACAGTTACCCAGACAGTCTTTCTCCTTACACAACGTCAGTTTTCGAGTTTTGTTTTGACTGACTAGTGGCAATTTACTACCATAGAATTGCCAAGTCATGATGCCAGTCATGGTCTTCATGTGGCTTACCAAGCTTGTGCGGACAACAAACTTTGAATCTGACTCAACAGCTATTAATGCACACATTAGATGTTACATAAATGACTGATATGTAGTTTATGCAGCTTGTAGGTATGTAGTTTATGCACCATTGAAGACTTTAGTAACTTTTTAGTATTTTTTAGCATTTTTTAGTATTTTTTACACTTTCAGACCCCTAGTTTTGATTTGTATACAAGGAGGGAGTGATTATTATTTTTTCAGTTCAGTGGTGTTGTAATAATTGTCAAAAACAGAAGTATAATAGTAAATAAAGATTGGTTCTGAATACCAGTTATCGGGCACATAAACATGCAAATAATTGGTATTGGTATCGGTAAAAAAAAAAAATCAATATCAGTCGATCACTACTGTTAACTCTCTCTCCCCATGTATTACAAAACTGAATACACCCTGAACAGTTGCCAGCACGTCGCAGGGCCACACACTCACACACATTCACACTCACAATCACACCTAGGGGCAATTTAGTGTGCTCAATCAACCTATCCCCAATCACGCATGTTTTTTGGGTGGTGGGCAGAAACCAGAGCTCCCAGAGGAAACCGACGCGGCCACAGGGAGAACATGCAAACTCCACACAGAAAAACCCTGCGCCCGACCTGGGAGTCGAACCCAGGACCTTCTTGCCCTAGCGTACTTTCATAATTGTATAATTAATAATGATCAAATAAAATACATACATGCATTTTTATAGTGAAAAAATTTCACGACAGTCTCTCTCCGGCATGCAAGGATAAATAACTTTAGAGAAGGTGAAGTGTATTTATTTTAAGAGTATTGGGGGGGGGCAAAGCTATTTGAGGGGGGCCAGTATATATCATTTAGCAAGCTCTTCTCAACAAGATGTGCAGGCAGAGTACGGTGTCGCGACATGGGGGGCACCTGGGGGGGCCAATAAGTTGCCCCCCCGGCCCCTGCCCTGGCTCCGCCACTGGTGACAGCCCCAACCTGATTGTACATTTACAACTAACTGCTGTGTAACAGAAAAAACACATTTTCAAGCAAATTTTAGACAGACATGGGGAAGAATTTGGGCAGACACATGAGGACTGCAGATCTGAGGCCTTCCAGGACCAGAAAGTGTGGACCTCTACCACCTGGTGGTTGCATTTAAAACATGTTGTATCACATTAATTTTGCCCTAGGGATACATATTGCAAACATACATGTATAGCTTCCAAAAAGGTGGTGATACTGGTATACTGGACTTTGCAAGCTATGCAGACACTTTTCCACAGGATTACAGGAACTGGCTGTGTCTAAACTGTACTGTGAAGGTCCTGAAGTTGTATCAGGTTTTGATATTCCAGTGTATCTCTGTCTGGTAACAGAGTTTCTGACTCAATTCTCTCCACAGTTTATGGCCGAAAATCCCAAAACCATGGAGTCGAACCAGTGGAAAGTTTTTTTTTATGTCAGAGCCAATTTTGTTATTGTGGGCCTTTATTATTTATGGTCTTGTTTACATTTTTATGTATTTTTTTCTCTGTATTCTTTATCTGTGTGATGAAAGCCTAACCCAGCAAACTTGTCCTGAATCACCTTCATATTTCTCTTCAGCCAAAACAGACAGTCGTGCTTGTACTTCAACGACTTACCCGTTGTATGTTTGAATCTCCGTCATTTTGATGTACAAACATACAATGACCACCTTTCAAGTCTGTTGTCATGACAACAGTTTGACCAATCAAAGCAGTGATGCCGTCAGCTTGGATGCAGCCCCCTTTTAGACGTGCCATCGAGCAGGCTGGGTATGAGTTGCTTTACTTGTAATGGAATATTTGGTTTCGCTACGGCACGGTTCCTTGCGCCAGTGGAAAAATGCCATAAATTCACTGCTGACTTTGGCTTTTGATGCGAACACAAATAAAATGTGAATTACACTAGCACTGTCATAACTATTATATTGTAGAATATAGTATATAAAACATATACAATGAAGCATCAATGAAGAAAAGTATTGTTTTATATTGTATAATGTGTATTGAGATTAGCAAATAGCCGAGGTGATGGAACCACTTTCCATTGACTGACACAGGAGAGAAGCACAGATAGGAAGAAAGAAGGAAAGGAGGTAAAAATGGGTGCCAAACCTTCCCCACCCTTGGCGATCTTGATGTCCAGAGCGGTGCGGATTAAGGCCATGAGTGTGGAGTTAAAGTGCACTGTGTTGTCGTCGGCGACTGGCAGATCCATCCGCAGCAGCCTCTGTGGAGAGCCAATCAGGACCAGTGAGAGGGACCAGTTCCACTCACACACTGTACCGGTGTTCTGAACCTCCGGGTAGAGTGTGTGTGTGTGTGTGTGTGTGTGTGTGTTGTGTGTGTACTCTGTGTGTGTGTGTGGGTGAGAAGTTAAAATGGAAAGGGAAAGAAGTTGGAGTGAGATAGAGGCAGGGGGAGCTCAATGACTTTGCTTCTTCAGAACCATATCTGTTCCTTTTAAGGTGTTTTGACAAATGAAGAGCACTCTTCACATGACACCATGGCTAAAATGCATCATGATGAATCTAAACTCATCCATTTTTTAACTTACTTAACAATCAATCCTCAACTCTCAAGGGTCCTCATGCTTGAATGAAATCAAATTGTTAAGATATACATGCCTAATACCTTTTATATTTATACAATCATGCAGCATTCTGTATTTGATTGTGTTTTAAAGTCTTGTTTTATGGTTCTGTTGATCCCAGGAAGAACAACTAATGTAAATAACACAGCTAAGCGGGGGACCAAAATGAACCAACCAAGCAACAAACTGGTTCTACCTGGTATTTTAAGCAGTAATTTGGTAGTATTTAGCTTTTCTCATGTTTGGTTACAGAAACAGTCAAAAGTTTGGACATATTTAATCATAAGCGGTTACTTTGGTTTTCTCACATTTTGGAATAATAATGACATCAAAACTAGGAAAAACCAAGGCACAATCTTATATTGTACGTTCTTTTAAAGAAAGTAGCCCCACTTTGCCTTGATACAAGCAATCACTAAATTGGGTACATACATAAAAAATTTTATTTACTCTATTTTATGCATTGTACAAACAGAGACATTGACTTCAGTGTTTACACATACGTTGAAAACTAATCTCAAGAATTTCAGCATGAACCACAATGTCAGAAAGTTAAACAAGGTCCAAACCTTTGACTGGTGCTATAAAACAAAGAGACATTAAGATCAAGTAGCTACCAAAATGCCTGTATTGCTGAGTCACAACTACAAATCTGAAAACATTAAGCCAATCAATCACAAGCATTTTTTAGTTTTTTTTACAAACAGGTCACTTACACATTCTATAATTCCCTAATAACTTAATTATCAACCACACCAATTAGTTTTATAATGTGCTTTAGTGCACAGAAGCCATAGGTAAGTAACTGATTTCAGAAAAAAAGTGTTTTAAAGGAATAATCCAGGAATATTCAACATTATTCTGTATATCTATTATTTCAGTAACATACAATCAGGTGGCACAGACAGCAAATTCAACGTTTCCGTTAAATCAACAGAAATCCTATACACATGAAACACAAATGGTAAAAAGTAATGGAACCAAGGTGTTCACCCAGATTATTTACTTAATTGCCAATAAGTACAACTCAGATATGATAAAAAAAAATTTGGTTTAACTGCTGAACATTCTGGCTTCGTTAAAGATTCCACCATTATATATTTTCCAATGTAAAGGAAAAGGCATAGCATAGCATAAGCATAGCATAAAAAAGCATTATTATCAGTTTCTATACCGCCTCAAGTCTCAAAGCTAAAACAGCAAAAAGCTTTCTTGTATAGCGTTTGACACAGATGCGATTTCTTTTCCAAGCTCGCTTTTGTTTTTTTCTGTCAATGCAATGGCAACAATGTCCAAATTTTCAACACATGCCCTGCTCCTTTAACTGAGTGAAGATAATAATATTCACTGATTCACATCAGTGCAACATTGTCAAAAGTCGCTGTCAGCTGAAAATTCTCATCAGATCTCTTGGTCGAGTTACCTATCTGAATCTGAGATTGCCGTAGCTTAAGAGGAGCTACACGTTCCACCAAACTGAAAGTTTTGGAGGCTGTCTGAATTTTTTAAGAGACACAGACATTTGTCTCCTCCTCCCCCTTGGATTCAAAGCATTGCAATTTTTTAAACGACTCTCAATAATGCTGTTTTTTATTGGCAACTTCTTTGTTCTACAACTTCGTTGTTCTACACTGGATTGCATAGCATGTCAATATTATTCATTAGTAGTGAAACATGATATCGTTGTTTTCCTCACACAATCATGTTTCCAGACAAAACATTCCAATGTTATCGATCACTTAATACCACTTTCTCTCAAACAACCACACTTCATCATGTTTTTCATCACACTGCCACATTTACTTCTTCTGTTTAGTTTGGCTTCTCTGGATTTAAATCTCATTACATTCAGCCCATCAGGTTTGTCTCAAACACTGACAGCTGTTTCTAACCGTTACTTTTCATTTGTTTTGTTGTGTGTTTTCTATGTTACATTTAGCTTAGAAATGACCTATTCTGACATTTTCTGCTTCTGTATGTTTTCCTTTTAGAATCTCTGGTTTTACTTTACCCTTGCACCAGTTTTAAAACACAGCAGACTGCAAAAAAAGTCACACTTTGTGTTGGATTTCCATCTTGAAGGACTTTAATATAATCCACTCTCTTGTTAAAATGTATTTTGTTGTCAAACAGCTCGAACAAGTCTGCAAGCACTGCAGATTAATCAGCATTTGTAGACAGAAATGCAAATTACACAAATATATATGTCACTAATCCTCAGAAATCAGAGTGTATTATTAAAATGTATGTCTTTATGTGTCTAGTGTGTCTTTAAATTACAGTGACTTTGGTTCTGCATGACACAGAAACACCAAACAAAGCTCAAATATATAAACAGCTGTGTTGACGTATGATGAAATTTTACTTTCATTGTGCTCATGGTTGTCATGCACACCTGTCACATGTTTGAGCTATGATATACAAAGCCAGAATGTTCAGCTAATTTCTGCGATTTGTTTTCGTTTTTGCCTTGAAGTAAAAGAGTGAACATCCTACAAGCTTTTGCCAGGTGTTGTAGTTTTAAATGTTGGAAGGTTGAAAATCATTGGAATATTCCTGTAAAACACATTTCAGTCATCAGTCAAAGAGCTTTCCCTGAAGAAACATCACCCAGTAAGACCTGGAGCCATGAATCAACCAGCGAATCAAAACAGTAAATGGTTGGCCATCAGTGTTTTGACATGTGGTCCATCCATCTTAGGCTCACACACACACACACACACACACACACACACACACACACACACACACAAACACAAAGATTATAATGGCATAAGTGGGATAGGGCAGCTGGAATATGGATCATTTCTCCTGTGATTTATTCCATGTGTGCAGAGATCAGAGACTCCCCAACCCAACTCCCCCACAAACACATGCATCCCCCCCACACACTTCCCAGCATGCAACATGCAGCATGTCCATCGTGCCGTTACAGCAAGCAGCAGTGCAGCCGAACACAGAAAGCATCGTCCGTTCGGTTCATTCTAGCTCATTCATTTCGGTTTAGTACTCGTCATTGAGACTCAATCAGATGGGCTTCTGGGTAAAAGAAAAGCTTGAACCAGATTCTCTGGTCTCTCAGTGCAAAAAGAAAGAAGAAAAAAAATGAGTGCAGGCTATTGGTTTATATCAGAGCAGCATTCTCCAGAAAAACAACAAAACAAGAACGAAAAGAAAAGGCTCAGTGAATCATTTCTGAAGGATGAGCTAAGACTGAGGGTCCCCTTGGCTTCGGTTAGGCTGGAGGTCTACAGTGTAATGTTTTAGAGGAGCGGGAACAAAAGTGGAGGAAGAGCAGGGCAAAATGTGTGCAGTGCTTCAGAGCATTAAAAGAGAGAATAATGGAGGAATGAGAAAGAGTGATGATGAGACAAATGCAATGCTTAAGGTACTTTTCCACAGGTCTACAGGAATCGTTCTATAACCAAACTGTCCTGCGATGGTATAAACAGTGTATTTTAGTTTTCCACTGCAAACGTTACATTCAAATTTTCCTGTGTATCTCTGTCTGATAACAGAGTTTCTTGCCAGAACCAGCAGAAACATTTTCTGTCAGAACTACTTTTGTTATTGTGGTCTTTCCTGATTTATAGTAGTGTTTGAGTTTTTATTTTTTCTAACCATTGTTTATCTCTACCATGAAAATCTGACCCATCTAACTTGTTAGTGATCCTGGATCACCTTCTTCTCATTTCTGACAGCGTTACAAAACTCCCATTGAAATGTATCTTCAGCCCAAACAGACAGTTGTATTTGGACTTTGTCAGCTTCCCAGTTGTTAATTTATTTCTCTATTGTTGTTTTTTCGCAGACAGTAAAAATACAATAGCTTTTTTTTTTTTACAACAACATTTCTACAAATCAGAAAGCAGTGATGCAGTCACAGCTCGGGTTCGGCTCAGGTTCCGCTTGCTTTGTTTGTAAATGAAAACCATTCGGTCACAGTACGGCGTGGTTCCTCATGCCCATGGAAAAGCAGCATTAGACACATAAAAAGGGGTTGTAGGCGGGGTGGAGTGGGGGGTGGTACAGACCAAACAAGGCTTAGGCAAGTTGTAATAATACATGAGAAAAAGAACAAAAGTAGTACAACACAAATGATCTCCCAACGCATATTCTGTATTCTTTCAACAGTGTCCCTGTCTGGGTTTTTACTTTCTGTAGTGCCACTGTTCTTACAGCCACTGTGGGTGAAGGCTGTGATCAGGAGGAGCTGAAAGGATTGGGAGGAGGTAGAGATTTTAAATAGGTAAAACTTTAAGAAAAAAAAAAGTTTTTAGAAATGGGAAACAAGTATTTAGACATTTTGCCTTTTGCTATTTAATACATCCAGTGAAAGTGATATTGTGAAACTGTTTAGAGGAGAAGTAAATATTTTTTTCACATTAATATAACTAAACATACTACATGAATCTAAAAAGAATAAATAAAAATGACATTCTGCAGTAAACAGTGATGTTATGTTCAATATATCAGTGTGTTCTTGTGTAAGTCCCGTATTACTGTAGTTTTCATCAGAAACCTGGTTGTCAGTGCTTCATTAAATTGAATCAGGAGCTGCTGATGGATTTTCACAATCCAAACAACTGCTGGAGGAACCGAGGAGGAACCTGGGACTGAACCTGTGTTCTCCTCACCAGCACAATTTCAACTACTTTTTACAAACTAAACGTATTACTGTTTTGGACCAAGGTAAATAATACCTGAGATTATTAATGTAAAAAAGCATAGTACATTTGAAGCAAAATGTGCACTGGAAGTATATTAAATAACAAAAACAAAAGTGTTGCCTTGTTAGAGGCTAATGTTGCTAATGAGCATAAAAATCAAGCTTAAAGACACTGATTTAAACTGTTCCACGTACTTGTTATCCATCCAGTTTGCCAAACACTATCTCACAGTTATTAACTTAATAATGAATAATCTTTTATTACTTACGTACATCAGTTCTGTGGCTCTAGGGCAAAACTAAAGAAGAAAACCTTGAAAATGTCTTGACCAACTAACTTGTTGGGAAAAGGGGAATTGTATATATCTGATTTTTCTCTAAAATATTACTTTAAAATGAAATGAAAATCTCCAGTTTCAGAGTGTTTGTTATCTCATTATATACATAAGAGCAAAAGATCACATGGATCTGTGGATGGACAAAGTGGTTTGGAGGGGTTCATTAATGGAAGAAGAATCTAGGCTGGTAAGAGTTATCTTGAATCTGAGGTGGTTTCATATACAGTATGTGCCCCATGGATTCAGCCTCAACTTCTGAGATTCAGGGTTTGTTCAATTGTGAAGAAACCGAAGAATAAAGAAAATGATGCGGAAGGTGTAAATGAGTGAAAGTAGTAAGGGACAATTTAAAAAAATGAACAAAAGCTGTAGAAGAGACAGAGAGACCCCAAAGAAGTAGAGGGAGCATTTTATCCTAAGATTTTTAGCAAGTGATTTCTCTTCACCATAAAGATCATTTTCAGTCCTCTGGAAACTGGAAAACAAGTTAGAAATAAACCAGCCTTCATATTTAACTCAGGAACTGAATCGACTGGTATCTGAATGGCTGACGGATCTCATTGTTAAACAGTGAAGATTCTCAATAGAATGTTGTCCATGAAATGAAGAGGTATCCCCCAAAAAGGATATCTGAGTCCACACTAACATTTGAAAAAATATTATATTAACTGCAAATCACAATTAGCAAGGCCTTGTGACTTTTTTGTGGTTTGATATATTAATGGTGCCAATAATAAGCCTGTACATTTAATTTAAAGCAAGGGTGAGATGTTTGCAACATTATGTGGGCTTACTGAAATCTTGTCTTTTTGGTAAACCTTAAAAGAAGTTATTTATTTTACTGCAGAATGCACACACAGAGAGCTTTAGCATATCTTACATGTTACCACATGCATATAAATACAAATCAAAAATGTAAGACTAAATTTACATATCTATCTATATATATCTATCTTTCTATCTATCTATCTATCTATCTATCTATCTATCTATCTATCTATCTATCTATCTATCTATCTAT
>JBBMFX010000026.1:2151226-2163675 GCA_037832545.1 Rhabdalestes septentrionalis
CTTAAAGGGAGCCGCGTTACACACACTGTTCCAAAAATAAAACCATGTGCAATATGTATTTGTTTATGTTACTGTAACGTCAAAATAATTCTGTGTAGACACATCCGGCTTTTAATCCAGTGCGGCTTGTACAAGTACAATAT
This sequence comes from Rhabdalestes septentrionalis, assembly GCA_037832545.1. Classification (NCBI taxonomy): domain Eukaryota; kingdom Metazoa; phylum Chordata; class Actinopteri; order Characiformes; family Alestidae; genus Rhabdalestes; species Rhabdalestes septentrionalis. The sequence goes on from JBBMFX010000026.1 coordinate 2,151,370, forward strand.
TGATTTTTTTTCTAAAATTAGAGCATGCGGCTTTTAATCAGGTGCGCTCTGTAGTCCGGGATTTACGGAATTCTGTATAACGTTATCGTTTTTACTTGCCTGAAAGACTGTCATTATTGCTGCAGGAAAGGTATCAAAGTTTGTTGGGGGCGTGCCACTTTCAAAATTGAACCTAAATAAAACAGAGGTAAGAAATTAGGATTGTTTGATATTACGACAAGAAATGAATGGTACATGAGTAAAATTTATCAGGTGATTATCAAAATCATATTCATTTTCAATCAGTGCACTGAACCTTAAGTCAAATTCCTTCCGGCCTTGAAATGTGAATGTGTTTTCACACTGTCATACTACTATATAATCAGCAAGACATATATCAGAATTCATATATACATATATATTTATACAGATGTGTGATTTGCAACATCTTAACCAAGAGTTCCAATCTGTGCTTTTTATTTAGTTTATACAATTGTCAAATTATTGTTTAGGTGTTTGTTACTTTTTGATGGCAAGATGCAACTACATTTCTGACAAGTATTCTATTTACATAAGGTTCAGTAAAAAAGGCTGATTCAAAGGCTCTACTGGAGAAAAAATGAAAAGAAAAGAAAAGAGGCCATGCTACTGACTGTCCTCCGAAAAGCTGCATGCCAAGAAGGGCAAAAACCACAATGAAGAGGAAGAGAAGGAAGAGCAAGCTGATGATGGACTTCATGGAGTTCAGCAGAGACACCACTAGGTTTCTAAGAGAGGCCCAGTATCTGAGGAGGAAACAGGAGACAGGTGTGAGAAAGGTCATCAGTACAAAAAGAAGAGATGCTTAAAAGATTAGCTAAAAGAAGAAAATAATTTTTCCTTAAAAAAAAAATAAAATAATTTTTTGCCCATTATCCCTTTTTCCTAGATAGTAGGTGATTTGCCAAAATATGTTCAGTGTCTGAAGTTTGCTTCTTTAGTTTGCATAGCAGTTTACATAAACCAATAGGCTTCATGCAATCAGTATGAATTCGTTTGTTAAGCAATCAGAATCACATCTGCACTCTAGAATTCCAATTACCGGTGTGTATGATGTATGTTTATTAACAAATATCTGTAAATTATGTATGAATACTCAATATTTAAAAAGGCAGGGGCAAACTTCTAGAACACTGCAGATCTCGTTTTCACTTTAACGTGTAATGGTTTCTTCTGCTAAGATTTCCTACGTATTCTTGCTACCTAATTCAAGCCTTGAATTTTCTCTTTAATTTATTGACAGACATTTTAAGGGACAATTAACTGTCTCATAAGCATTTTGGAGGAAACATGTATGTGACAAATAAAGGATCTTGTGTCAACTTTTTAGCCCAATAACTGCAGTGAAAAACCAAAGAACGCACAGACTCTAAACATGTAAGGAGAGATCAGCTACAAAACTGTGTAATTCTATCACATATTTTGAGACAGACAGCCAAGACAGCCGAAATGGAAGTATGTGGGGACAGTAAAGACCAGGAGACGAACACGAGGCGCGAGAGACTCACTTGGTCACTTTGAAGATCCTCAATAACCTGAGAGCTCGCAACACACTGATCCCAAACGAGGTCCCAGGCTGGATCATAGCCCAGAGCACCTCGAAAATGCTGCCACATATGACCTGCCACACACACACACACACACACACAAAGACGCATACACACAACACACACATTTAAAGCTTTGTCAATTACAGCAAGCAACAAGAACAAAGGGCATGAATGTTGTAAAATGCTGACAAAGACTGGGGGAGGAGTTTTCACTGATTTCTGCCTGATTGTGGCTGGATGGCAGAAAACTTTAATAAAAGTAACTGGAACTAATATTTAGGGATATTTATGTACTGGATTCATTTACATGTTATATTTTATATTTGCTTACTCATAATGTCTCTGTGTGTCTGTGCAGTGATAACATAAACAAATCCCCCTGGGATCAGGAAACATTTCTCATTCTAATCTAGTGTCCAGCAACTTCCCAATGGCATCCATGCCTTTCTACTACAGGGGTTTTGTGTCCTTTTTTGTCTTATTGTCTGTGTTAACTGTCAGTACATTACTGAAACAGCAAATAGAGATTAATCGGAGAAGTACTTCGTTAAAATCACTCTATTGCTAAAACAATTGTCTTTGCCTCTTATTGGTGGTCACTTTCTAATGTAAAAGCCCTCACTAGATGGTGGGTGAGAACAGCACTTACGATGCAGTCAAAGCAGTTGAAGGAGGAGTGAAAATAAGGCCTGGTCCCCAGGCCGTATATCTTAATGCACATCTCAGACATAAAGATACCGAGGAAGATGAACTCTGCAAAATCTGAAACGGAACAGAAACAGAAGATGATACAGGAAGCAAAGCATGAGGATAAGAAGCTTTTCTCCTGTCGAATGCTCACTTCACTTCATATAGAAAGAAAACACAAAAGAGCATGTGGCTATTTTGAGGCCTAAAAAATGCCATAAGAGTGCATCTCCTCTGGGATCAGGAATGTTTTCTGACTGTGATTCTCTTGGACTCACAGAGGAAGTCTGAGAGCCGTTCTGGCTGGTCATAATGAACCACTGCCACACACAACGTGTTGAGGCCCACAAGGCACAGCACCGTCCAGTAGAATGCCTGCGTCTTCACGATGTGGCGAATGAAGAAACGCAGCCGACGTTCTTTCTTATGGAACGAAGAACCCTCCAGCTTAGAACTCTTCAAACTGGCTCGGGCAAACGGGGAACCTGCAAGAAGAACCAGAGGCACCATCAGGAGAGGAAGCCCAGGTAAATATTTTCCCAAAACACCAAGGAAAATGGGCTCTAAATGTCCACTTGCAATAATATAATCATTATAAAGCATTCAACTCTTAATATACAAATTGCCCCAGTTTGTCTTGATGCTGGAAGTGTTAGACGTCATTCTCAGCTTTATTAGGTGATCTTATGTTACGTAGATCCAAGTTATTGTAATTGAACTACGTGTAATAATAATAACCGCTATTGGGGTGAACAACAAATATGTACATTCTTTTCACTGTAGGTTTTAGAAATAACTGGAAAAAGTACAAGATCTTTGAACCCGGGAGAACTTTCAGGATAGTAAGGTATTATTTAGTGTAAGGTTTTTTCATGTCACCATGTAAACACAGCATAATATGGATGACAGGGCTCATCAGTTATGTCTGAAAAATGCGAATATGTTTAGATAAGTCTTTACTTATCTTTTATTTTATCTTTCTAATATTTATATATTTTTCATGTTAGTCTTTCATCTTTAACTCTATCTGACTTTACTTATTTACTTTTAACTCTGCAGATGTTTGTGGACAGCAAAATAAGAATTTCATTGAACAGAGGAATGCAATTTCTTTTGTACACATGACAATCAACACTTCGAATCTTTGAATAATATTGAATAATAACAGATAATTTACTGGACCCAAATGTTCTCACCAAGTGTGAGGTCTCCATCCCCTTCCTCTGGATTCAGCAGGTCATTCTTGCTTTTCTTGATGGTGGGTCTTCTCCTCGAACCTGTGCAGCACAGAATTACACAAAGAAAAAGATTTATTTTAGGCTCTTAGGCTTGTTCAGATTTAGGAGGGTTAAAATAAACTGAACTGAACCGCTCCCAGACATTCTAGTCACAGAATGGAGGATACAGTATCACTTCCTCAGCAAACACACACTCTATTAATGTTTCTCCTTTTTCACATGTTAGAGAGAGAAAGAGAGAGAAAGAGCGAGAGAGAGAGGGAAGTATGATATTAAACCTCTGGAAAACGTACCATCAAAGGGCATCCGGTCATCAACATCATTTTCCTCATCAGCCAGGATCACCTCTTCTATAAAGAACAAAAAGAAATGATACATTTTTACATTCAGGACATAGCATGAGCACTTTATCTCACAGTCACTTATGTAATCATAATGTGGCACTGATCACGATTATCTACATTCATAAGCTAATCTTGCATTGGTTCATTCATGCTCCATGTTTTTTGCTTAACAGTTTGTGGTGATGTTTTTGTATTTTACTCCCCAGTCCTTGTTTCCTTTTGTAAGCCCTTGTGTCAGTTCCGTGCCATGTTTAGTCTCCTGTTTGCAGTTATCATCTTATGTTGTGCTCAGCATCTCCATGTTTATAATGAAATAATCACAATGGATAATAGGCAAACAGTATAATTAAAAAAGAGCTACGAAGGTTTTAATATGAAACAGATCCCATTAATGTGTGATGTGTAATAGAATTCGCTGCAAACCAGCTTTGCAGATCCACTCCAGATATCCGTTCAGCTCCCTCTCGATCTGCTGCTGTCGCCTAAGCTTCAGAAACTCGCTCCTGTTCTCCACGCGCTCCCTCTCTTTGGCAAACTCCCTGTGTCCCACACACAAGTTTCAGAAAGGTAAACAGGACAAGCAGCATATACAAATTAAATGCAAATATGCTACATGATGAAGGTTAAAAAAAAAAAACAGTTTAGGTTTAATATAACTGGCTGACTTGGAATTACATTCATTAATTCATTCGTTTGTTTGTTCATTCGTTCGTTCATTCATTCATTCATTCATTCATGCATTCATTCATTCATTCATTCATTCATTCATTCATTCATTCATTCATTCACTCATTCATTTATTTATTCATTCATTCATCCGTTCATACGTTCGTTCCTTCGTTCCTTCGTTCCTTCCTTCATTCATTCATTCATTCATTCATTCACTCATTCACGCATTCACTCATTCATTATCTTTAACTGCTTAATCTTTAGTAGAATCACAGATCCCTGGAGCTTATCCCAGAGTCTATAAGCGTGAGGCAGGGACACACTCTGGACGGGGTGCCAGACCACTGATGGCCACGCCTCATTTACAAACATTACAAATTTTGTCACTTATTCTCAAACAGAACACAAATACACACACATATATATAAAATATTTTGGCCAAAAAGAAGAAGCAGTATAGTCACAAACAACTTAGGACTGCTGTAAATGACCTACTCAATGGAAATGTAGTTATTTTCTTTGTGTCTTATTTATACACATTTTCAGTTACAGTAAACACACTGACACACAGCTATGTTTGCTCGACAATGTAAAAAATGTATACAGCCATTTTATATTAAAATTTAAATATAAATTTTATATTAAAATTTTTCTGTTCCAACAATTGAGCAATAAAAAATACACGATAATTTGCAGATTTGATTAGTTCCATTCTAAGAAAAAATCTGCAAACAAATACATAGATCAGTGGTCCCCAAACTTTATTTCATCAAAACCCGGTTTAATGTAAGAAATCCGGTCATTTTTAAAAAATAAAACATTGTCTAGTCTCTGATAGTAAATAAAAAAGGAAATACTGGTAGCACGTGACCCACAGCCCAGTACCGGTCCACGGCCCGGGGGTTGGGGACCACTGCTCTACAAGACGACATTATACACAACCTGCAAGAGTGAGACACGTTCCCACAAGGCCAAAAATGACCCGATTATCTGCTACGCTGGACTATTTTAAAGAAGAGAACTAAAAATGGTATTATCTGCAGCACGAGTGTCTTCACTTTGTGACTGGCTCACTTAACTGTAAGTTATTTATCTATAGTATTTATACCTCAGCATTTTGGACAGAATGAAGTGTTTTAATATAGAGTATTTTCTCCGGTATTCTTATCTAATGTTTATTTTAGACTTTATATTTTATGTATTTATATTGTTTCCTGGTATTAAAAAAAAATAAACTCCTGCAATGTTCTTCCCTGATGCATAAAGACTAGAAAAAAAATGCAACAGAAACATTCATAAATAACTTGTTACAATTTCATGATTTTTTTTTATATACAGCGATTATAATGATACCATAAAACCATTAACATGGCATGTAAATATCAACATTAAGTATTAGTCAAATTAAATACACACACAGGAATTCAGCTGAAGCCCTTACCCGGACAGAACACCCAACACCAGGTTCAGCATGAAGAACGATCCGATGATGATGAGAGGGATGAAGTACATCCAGTTCCATGCGCTGCCAGAGGCATCGTTACTCTGAAACAATGACACACACACACACACACATACACACACACAGACAAAGGTCAAAAAGGGTAGTTCCAGTCTTCTACGATCCACTTGTCTCTTTGTTACAAAAAAGATAAAGGTGCAAAGGCACATATTAATACTGTATATCTGTATGCACCTCATCCACTGCCCTGCTGTCCACAGTGGTCCACTGTTTTTAATGTTTTGCTGTGTTTTTAATGTAGTTTTCTGTGCAAATTTTACATTATATTATGAACATATCGGTCTGTAAAGCTCAGGCTCAGATTAGCAGTATGCTATTTGACTGCTGAATCTGACTTTGTGTTTCTGGCGGGGTTTGGGCAGATTTTTATTTTTTATGTTTAAACAAACAAGATTTTTTGTAGTTTCTCTCATTGTCTTTCCTTCGGTCACATTCTTTCTCTCCTACTTGCACACATGCAAACTTTCAGTTTTCTGTGTTTACTGTAACATTGGCTGAGTTTGGGATTGACAAGTTTTGACGAGAACATAGAAGAACGTAAACCGTAGGTAATTCATTGTAAACTATAACTTTACACCATAGCAAAACTGGACAAAGTTTTTGTGTCTACAGTCTACTGTTTGGTCTTGAAAGCCTTGTGGTTTGGGGATTCCTACTTAAACTGAACAGGCTGTTATTCAAAAAAGAGCAATAATTCATTTGTTCATTTTCTGAGTCTTTCTCAGCCATTTTGTGGATCATTGACACATAGATTTTTCTATCCGCCAACAGTGCTGTTTTCCTTTCTTTCTCTCTCCCCTTCTTATTCTATCTCTCTCGTTCCCACTCCCTCACTTTTTCTTTCTCGTTTTTTGCCTTACACACTCACAAATTAATTTTCTCTTTCCTGTTTCCTCTCTCTCTCTGTCTCTCTCTCTGTCTCTGCATGCCTGAGAGCTCTTGTATGCATCTTTAACAGCTTTTTTGGCCATTAAATTTTCATCGGTTTCTTCCTCGGTAGCTGTAAGGATCACTCCGGCTGAAAAGGGCCTGATAAATATAGAGCTGGATCCAAGGAGCCTCCCAGAGACACGGGGAGAGGGGAGGAGAGGAGCTATTGTGGGGGATGGCTGTATGAAGAGCAATGAGAAGAAATAAATAAATGACAAGTATTATAATGCATAAAAACTGAGGAATGGCTAAAACACAGAGGAACCCTTTGGTGGCCACATAAAAATCAGCTTTTCCCTGACCTGTAATTTTTAAAGTGAACACAAAATCAAAATGGAACTTCTTATTAGTTCATGTCCTACATGAACACGGGTCCCTGCTTTTTACTGTCCTATCAAACCCCAGTAAAGAATGTCATACCAGGTTTCACTTGGATATTAAAAACTTGCTTTGATTTTTTTTACATTTCATTTTTTGACATTTGATTTCTCAGTGCTGTTGCTTTTATTGAATAACATTAAGAACATGATGTAACAGTCAAAAATGTGTAGATTTAATTTTGTTTGCATCACATTCTGCATTTTTTTAACAAGCAAATCAAGGGTATAATTTAATACCATTCATCTTGTGCTCACACAATACAGGACCATTTAAAATGAACTGGTTTAAGTTGTCTTTCATCTTCACCGGCTGCTGCGGCGGCATGAAAACCAGATATTCTGATATTCTGCATTTTGAGTTTTATGATCTTGAATGGTGTAGATCAACTTCTTTTGCAAAAGTGAAAAAGCCAACATTAGATCTTTCCCTATTGGTTTGGGGAGACTTGGGATTTGGGGGTTACTCAAAAATGCAAATTAAAATACAATTCATTTATCAAAAGGAATGCTATTGATAACACAATTAAACATTACTATTAGTATTAAAGAATTTTCTTTTTCAAACGCAAGCTATAAAAATGAAGTGTACTATTTTTTACTACTGCAAAAACAGCTCTAAGTCAGTCGCAGGGAGACAGCGCTGCAACAAAGAGCCCATTTTGCAGAAGCAGCACCGCTGACGTCACTGCCCTAGTTTCCTCCCTTGGAACCCCAGTGACCGCTCTGGTGGACACACCTGAGAGTGAAAGAGTGGAATTTAGCGGACAGGCTGGCCTTCAGTGATAAGAGAACACGCCCTGCCATGCCAGTTCACTCTCAATAGGCCGGCAGCCGCGCTTTTTGCTTACTGTGCACTCCCAGAGGCTACAGGCCACGGGGATTAAGACGTGAATTCAGCACAATATTCCAATCATTTTCTGTACAGCAGTGTGAATATTACTCGGGGCCTCGGGTTATAAACTTGTGTCAGCAAGAAAGAGTGATCTGGGTTGGGTGAGAACTGCTGGAGGATTTTGGTTTCGAACAAAGGTCATGTTTTTTTACAATGGAAAATATATTAGAAAACTCATCAACCATCATAAACGCAAAACACACCTCAACTCTCATTTAATGAAGAGCTCTACAACCGCACCTCTCTGAAAATGTGGCCTGAAGTGCAATTTAATGGCAGCTTACAAGAGTTCATAATTAGTTTCAGAAACTCTTTATCTACTAATACTGTAATGATTTCACCCATTCTGATTTGGAGCAATGTATGAATTATTATTTTTTTATTTAGCGACTGGAATTGTATTTTTTCCATTGAAACAGTTGTCAAGGACAAAGCTCGAAATCCACAGCAAGTTAGAGGAATATTCACTGCATTTTTCTGTGGAGCCCAGAAGAAAAAATAGCTCATCACAGTGGTCGGAGTCTTGAAACGGAAGCAAGTGAAATGTGATCTTACGCACAGTTCGTGGTGGAAACCAAATTTCGTGGTGGAAACATCTGAAATCTGGTTTGTCCATTAAATTAATTCAGGAGCTGTTGAGGGAATTACACCAATCTAAACAAGAGCTAGAGGATCCAAGGAGGAATCTGGATCTGGACTTGTGTTCTCCTAACCAGCCTGCACAATTACAGAGGGTCCTCAGGTTACAACAATGTCAGCACCCGGCGTTTTGAGTTTACTTGGCTCACACCATTTGCTAAGTACCAATGGATATGTAGGCGAACCAGTCTGGTTACGCATGGGGGAAGAATACGCAGTAACTTGGCGTTTGAGTGAGGATGTTGTTCAGTGTTAGAATCAGTAAGTGATTTAGGCTGAGGCGTGTTTTGACAAACACCAAAATTCGGGGTACATCACTGTCGAAGGATCTGTGTTGTAACTTGAGGACTTTTGTTGTAATTTATATTTTAAAAGCAAAAAATATATATTTTTTTTACTACTTTCTTGTTGCATATATTCTAATGTTAATTTTGCTGTCAGAAATATGTTTTGTGTAAATTAGGAGGATTGTTTTCTTTTCAGGGCCATTTTGACTCACATAGTAGAGCAGGTCAGTCCAGCCCTCCATGGTGATGCACTGAAAGACAGTGAGAACAGCAAACAGGATGTTGTCGAACTGGGTGATGCCATAGTTGGGTCCCAGCCAGTACCCAGTGCATATTGTCCCGTTCGGACAGAGCCGGGACGGCGGATCTTCTCCACAAGGAAACTCCTCCCGAATTTCGTCTGTAACATACAAAAACACCCAATCAAAACACTGCATTTGATACGCAGCACATCCTGCCTTCTTTAGAACATTTTGTCACTGTTCTAGATACTTGCTTATCCTATGTGTTCATTTCACTTAATTAAAATTAACACATAGAACGCAAGCTGCACAGAAGCACAACAAATTATCATCATACAGCAAAAACATCTCCATTTATGGAAGTTCCTCCAGTTTGTGTTGATGCTGGTCATGCTGAGCTTTGTTTGGTGTTTTTCATTTGGCTTATTGTCATTTAAAAACACGTAGTAATAATAATAATAACCACTATTAGGGTTTTTAAAATGGAGCCATACACAAAGGACAATAAAGAACACAAATAACCTAATTTATTTTAGTGGGTGGAGAATACCTGCAGAGGGAAGGTGTCCGGAGGGTGGCTGATTTGACTTCTAAAGGCTAAATAATGATTGGACAGTTAAATTTTTAAACTATTGTTAAAAGCAGGGATTCAAACATCTTTGACTCAATGTTTTACAAAAAGAGTGCAGACATAACAACACATTTTGTGGGGTAAATTTTTTGGTTATTATAAATATCAAGATCAGCTTCAAAAGAGTATGTCAGTGATGTTTAGAATGTCTGTTTTGTGTTTAGAATTCAGAAGAATATAGTGCTTTAAGAACTAAATATCCGCGTCCTACAAAAGACACCAGAAAATAGCACGGGCACTTGTACCATTACAATCATTAATCAACTGCACACCTCCCCAACCACCCAACAGTAGCCATTCATAGCTGTATACACACTCCCGACTCCCACCTCCTAGACAGTGCCTTTGAACGAAGCTCCACCCATCCACCCTCCCAAGACCAATGCGCCCAGCCCACATTAAAAATCCTTCGGCACCCATGGCATAATGATATTTAAACAATTTCCTTCGGGAAAAATAAGATTTTCCGATTCTGATTTTGATTCTGATAATGACAGTCATTTTTCACTTTGGTGGTTTAAAAAGTAAACTGATGCTTCACACACACACAGGAACACACACGCACACACACCCAAGCTCTGCTAAAACCAAAGAGGAACTTACTAGTGTGGCTATCAAAGCAGGTTTTATGGAATTTGCCCATGTAAAACTCCAAGCCAATGATGGCGAACATGAGAATAGCGAAGAAGAGCAGAAGGCCGATCTGCAGCAGAGGGATCATCGCCTTCATGATGGATTTCAGAACCACTTGCAGGCCTGGAGAAGACACGGGTTGAGTGGCAGTGGTGGTGTTTGATCATTCAATTTAATATCCATTTTGTTTATTAATTTTCATATAAATGAAATTTGTTTTAGCCCTCAAAAATCACAGCTGTTGTTGCTTATTCATAGGTCATTCAGTGAAAAGTGCAGATTCAAAACTTTTGCACACATCTGTGTACGTAAATAGATAATAAAACATTTTGAGTTAAAGTGATTGTGTGTAGTTTTGTATGGCAAAAAATGAGAACACATTTATTTACATATTACGCACTTTGACAACAAAAATTACATTATAGTGTTAAGAGTTTATCTTTTTTAAGAGTAAAAGGTCATAGACAGCTGTATAGAATGTGTGCTGGTATAATTCTCCAGGTTTATTTTTATTTGTGTCATCAAAAAGTAATTCTACTTTTATTTCTCTCTCTCTTATCCTTTATTCGCTGTCTCTCTCTCACTATTTCTGTCTCTTTCTCTCTCTCTCACGCTCTCTCTCTTCCTCTTTTTCCTCTCTCTCTCTGTGATACTCACTGGGAATTCCTGACACCAGTTTAAGTGGTCTCAGCACTCTGACTGCTCGAAGTGTCCTCAGATCAAAATCAGATCCCACAGTGGACAGGATTCTAGGAATGAAAGAGAAAAACAGCATTAATACCAGACAGCAACCATGAACTGGATGATTCAAGATTCACGATACTTTATCTGTCATATACCCCGTTACACTTGTACAACATGTAGTGAAATGAGCCCTGAAATATCAGTGAGGCTGTGCAATACAATTACAATCAATGAACTAACCATTTAAGATAGAAAAATTATATTCACATCAACAAATATATTTGTGTAAACAATATATGTACTGTAAAGTGTTATAAGCTGTTGTGGTTGATGATTATGGACATTATAAAGAGATGGCAGATTCACTGAATCAGAAAGTTAGTGAGGCAGGTGAGATACTTTGAGGCAGAGAGGCAGGAGCTGATATAGTGTGTTTGAGTTACAAGTGAGATATATTGTTAGAGAGGCAGAGGAGATGATCTGAGGTCGAAAAGCAGGCGAGGTACAGTGAGGTAAAAAGGCAGTTTGCATAAGGTGAGGTGTAGAGGCAGAGGAAATACAGTGAGGCAGAGAGGCAGAGGAGATACAGTGAGGTAGAGAGGCAGGTGAGGTACAGTTAGGTAGAGAAGCAGGTGAGGTACAGTGAGGTAGAGCGGCAGATAAGGTACAGTGAGGTAGTGTGGCAGGTGAGATACAGTGAGGTAGTGAGGCAGGTGAGATACAGTGAGGTAGAGAGGCAGATGAGGTACAGTGAGGTAGGGGGGCAGCTGAGATACAGTGAGGTAGAGAGGCAGGTGGGGTACAGTGAGGTAGAGAGGCAGGTGAGATACAGTGATGTAGTGGGGTGTGTGAGGTACAGTGAGGTAGAGAGGCAGGTGATATACAGTGAGGTAGAGAGGCAGGTGGGGTAAAGTGAGGTAGAGAGGCAGGTGAGATACAGTGATGTAGTGGGGCAGATGA
>JBBMFX010000026.1:2182626-2194096 GCA_037832545.1 Rhabdalestes septentrionalis
TTGCACTTTCAGACCCCTAGTTTTGATTTGTATGCAAGGAGGGAGTGATTATTATACATAAAACAGTTTTTTCAGTTTAGTGGTGTTGTAATAATTGTGTCAAAAACAGAAGTATAATTGTAAATAAATGTCGGTTCTGAATATCGGTTATCGGGCACATAAACATGCAAATAATTGGTATCGGTATTGGTAATAAAAAATCAATATCGGCCAATCACTAATTAGGTATTTGAGGTAATTCTATGAGAACCCCAATGATTAAGCCAATACATAGATATACATAAAATCACTATTTACTGTAATAATATTGATTGTATAAAAGATAATAAATTGCTGGTTTTAAGTATAATTGTCGTAGGTGTCTAATACTTTTGCATAAAGGACTGATTTGAGACAAACCAGTTTTCTGATGGAAACTACAGGTAATACTGGACTTCCACGAGGAACACACTGATGTACTGAACAGAAAAATCAGCATTTACTGTGGAATGTTATTTGTGTTTTTTGGGTTTTATACAGTATTTAATAATAAAAAAGGCTCACTTCTCATCAGAACAATTTTAAATATCATTTGTGCAGATGATGAATACTTTTGCACAGTGCTGTATAGGGATGCTGATATAATGGAAAAAAAACTGTTGTTCTGCACCTCTACAAAGTAGTGTTAAATTTTAAAACATTTTAATTTAATCTTTATAGTCATGCATGAACACAATGGGAACAGTGTGAAATTCTTCTCTACATTTAACCCAATCACCAATTGAAGCAGTGGGCCACCCACAAGGGGCACCCGGGGAGTGTGTGGAGATGGTACTTTGCTCAAGGGTACCTCAGTGGTGACACTAGCAGTTGGGTTTTGAATGCACAACCTTCTGATTGCAGGGCCAAGCCCTAAACACTAGGCTATCCAGCTGCCAAACATGCTGTTCAACCTTTACAGTCTATAAACTAAATTGCAAACATAGGCTGGCTTTTTTCACATTTGCATATGTCTACTCATTGTAAAAGTCTGTCTAATGTTTTAAGGGGTTTACATTAATAAAAAGGGGCTTTAGAACAGATGGCTTGTTTTAATGAAGTACACCAGAAATGGGGTCCTTGTCAAATATCAGTCTTAATGCTACAGTAAAAAACAAACAGCCTGTTTAAGTTATAAAGAAGGTTACAAAACAATCAATCAACAATTAGGACTGTTTTGGTACCTCAACCAAATGTGTAGGTATATCTCAATGGAAAAATACAATAAATTGTAAAGTACGGCCTCTTTTAGTTATCGTTGATTAAAAACATTCTTTTTTTGTCTTGAAAATTTTTTTATGCACTTTTGGATAATAAATTATCACAGGCTTCTCACAGGCTTCACAAAACTGAGTCCAGTTCACACCTACACTGTCACCTCTTCTGCACGTGCCTCTGTCCTTCATACTGTCTAGTGTTTGTCACTTCAGAACAGAGTGAGAGCACAGCTGGCAGGGAGTTTTCCCCAGTGGAGCAAACCTCTCCTGGGTAACTAAAGTGTGGTAATATATAGGCTGGAAACATCTTCTATTTGCTTTCTAAAAAGAGCCTCAACCTGATTGAAAGAGAACACAATTCATCTTGAGATAGTCCAAATGTACTTTACTGGATCAAGTATCGGCAAATTTTAAGCCTAATCGATTTCTTATCCAAGCATTTATGCGTCATAATCATGTCATAAAAAGCGTTTCAAGCATTGAACAAGAGCTCGGCATTTAATGCTAAGGAGTTACCCGACTAAAACATTTTCTGCCATTCAGTTTGTCCTTGTACCTGAGATGATATCACTCTCCTGATGTAGAAACCAGCAAACTGGCTGAATCTCTGGTAAAAAAAAAAAACTTCTCTTGTACTTTTTCCACTTATTTGTGACATCTGTGCAGTTTTATGTAATAATAAATAATAAATAATGGTTCTTTGTGACCATTTTGACCTCTCTTTAAGCCTCAGAACCAAACAGACTAGGTTATCATACGTTAAATTCAATATCTCATCCCATATCAAATAAATATACGCACTTACATATTATGCCTTTAAGAGAGGCCAACCCTTTCCTGACAGCCCTCTACATCACTCTACTCTGCAGCCCTCTTTTGCAATCATCTCTTTTCTTTCAGTTTCCTCTCCTTGCATCGGCCTGCGTCAGAACGCGCAGCCTAGATCCTGCACTTTCATAAGCCAGAAAACAGAGCCCAAGGAGTGAGGGAGGGAGGGAGGAAGGGAGGGAGAGGGAGAAGATGCCATTGAGAAGAAGTCTCTCAGTCCACTGTTATTTTTAGGCTGACAGGACCCATAGAAAACGCTACAGTACAGCACACCTGACTGGAATGGAAAGGGGGAGGTGAGTCAGGATACAGCAAGGATAGGAGGATATATTAAGTGTCATTTACAAACCCTGAAATGGATATTTTCAGGGCCCAAACAAAATGCATGTGTTATTACCTGGCAACTTTGTCGCTTCTGCAATCACATTATTGTTCTTAATTTGTATAGTTATTTTTTTAATGAACCCTTTTTGGGCGCTACTTGGGACATCATTAATAAACAAGTTTAGTGTGCGTGTATTCAGACGTTTGATCAGTTGATCAGGAGCTGAGTATTCTTCCTTTCAAAAATCAATTGCTGTTGTCAAGTCAAGTCTGTTATGTATGGGCAAGGACAATCAAGTCACCTTCAAATTGGGTGTGGGAGAGAGAGACTTGGATGTCAGATCGAATGGAAAGGGACAAAATGTGAAATACAAAAAGCAAAACAAAGGGCAGACTCAGAAACAAACTTCCAGACACTAAAAGCCATGCCAGTTAAAAAAAACCCACTGTGTTACTGTTCTTTGGGGTTTCATTGAAAAATGGTTGCAGCTACACAGAAAAGGCTTGGGAGAGAATGCCCCCCCCCCCCCAACCATGTTTCAGCCATAGAGCGCCACACACTGAGGATGAAGAGGGTAAGAGGATCACTGGTTTGAATCCATGGTGTGAGATTTTTTAAACACACCTCTTTTTTCCAAACGGATTATTTAGCGACTACGCATTTTCTCGTGGATTTTAAACCTCACCTTTGCTCATGGATGGCTAGAGTCTATAGCACTTCTGCTGAGGCACATTTCATACACTTTGTGACCCTTTATCTGTGCTTTCTAACCACACAGACTTTCATGATGGGATATTTTTGGGATCTCTCTACCATGTACACAATCTTCCTTGCCACTACCATGTCAGTGTCACAGCACACCATGTCACCATTAGCATTTTTTCACTGGCACAAGGAACAAAAGTTTTTCTATTAAAAGTAAATTGACCTGAAACTGATCCAAACCTGAGCTACCTGACGGCAGGGCTAAACGTGGGCCACAGCCAAGCTGACAGCATCACTGCTTTCTGATTGGTCAAAATGTCTTCACCTCATTGAAAGAGATCACAATGGAAACACAAACGAAGAAATGGGGAATCGATGAAGTACAAACACTACTGTGCGTTTAAGCTGTAGATCCATTTCAGGGGATGTTTTAACACTTTCAGAAATGTGAAAGTAAACCAGGACATCGCTAACAAGTTAGATGGGTCAGGTTTTCATCACTCAGACAAACAATGGTTAGGAAAAAAATGTAAACTCAAACCTTGCTATAAATAATGAAAGACCACAGTGGCAAAAGCTGTTTTGACAGAAAAAATTATATGCTGATTTGACTCCATGGATGTGTTTTGGGTTTGTTTTTTTCCGGCCATAAATTGTGTGGAGAGAATTAAGTCAGAAACATCAAGGTTCCTGCAGACCAGTGGAAAAAGGCCTCGTATCTGCTCAGTTGTCTTTTGGTCAGAACAGGGCGCTTAGATTTTATTACATGGGGGAGGTGAAAAAACTAACCAAATTCCATGAGGACCTGTAATATGATATAACATGGTAATGTCCTCACACATATAAAACTGGCCAATTGCCTGGCTCAGTGTGCATTTTGTCCTCATGTCTACTCTACTGTTGTAAGGGACAGAATGGATTTGGCAAAAGTAAAAATAGTGCAGCTTATCCAATGTATGTGACAATAATGGGTTAAAATCTGAGTATCCAGAAGCATGACATGTCACTAATCAATACAGCATACATAAATTGATGCCCTGGCACAAAAAGCCATAGACACCAGAACCAACCCATATTTTCCTAGAGAAAGAAGAGCCTGAGCAAACGAAGCCGGGAGAAAAAAGGATAAATAATTGAGATTCTGCAGATAGATGGAGATCACTAACTGTGCGAGGGTAAAAATAAAACACTGGACAGATTCACAACTCAGATCACTCTCTGGGCGCCTCCTGTCTCCCTCTGGTGTTCTTACTCCGCAACACTTTCTTCTAATTTTCTAACTTCCTCATCTCTCTCTCTCTCTCTCTCTCTCTCTCTTTATTTCTCTCTCTCTCTGCTTCTCTCTCTCTCGGGCCTTTTGTTCTCCCACAACAAACACAGACCACCGTCTTCTGTACACAGCGTTCTAAAGCCTGCCTTTGTTTTTGCTCTGATGTGCAGATGGGATGATTAAGCAAGAGCTTCCTGGTTCTTACAGGACACGGTTACATCAAACAGGCCCACAGGTTCCAATCCTGTGTAGACTAATCACACAAAATGTATTTTAAAAACCATGGTTCACATAAATGTAACACACTGTGCTGCCCTTAATATGTCCTAATTATACACACCTTGTAGATAGACATTCTGTCCGTCAGTGTTGTTTACATATAAATTTAGAATTAGGGGGAAATGTGCTTCTTTCCTAATAGTGAACAACTGACCAACTAATTAACAAATGGTTCTAGTGTTAAAGTGGGTGTGTTGAAGGACTAAAAATACTAAAATACCTGCAGGAAACAGTTTGGGAACCAGTTACATAGAGCAGTGGTTTGATTTCACTGCTATCACAATGAGCAGTGTTTACATCTAAGCTAGTTTGAAGTAAATGTATAAAAAAAAGCATGTACAATATAAAGCATGTTAAATGAGGGCAGGTGACAGGGAAGTTAACTTGTCACCGTAGGTCACCACACCTGGTCCAGATAAGGAGCCACTCCTGTTCGAGTGTTAAAAGAAACGAGCCTACTTTAAATAAAAAGTGGTATTTTAAAGCACCAAAAATAACTATTCAAATCCAGATGTGCTCGCATATGCAGCAGCATTTCTGACATTGATCAGCAGGCATACAAGGTTATGAGTGTCAGTTTACAGTTTACAAGTGGGTGGCAGGGAGGCGGAGAACAAATGGAGATGATATGGATGGCCCTGTGTTTAACTTAGGACGAGTTTCGCTAACCTGGAATCATGGCCAAAGCAAGTTAAGCATACAAGCCTAACAAGCTTTCACTGACTTAACTATTCCAAGTCATCAGAAGAATTTTCTACAGAAAAAAAGCTTACTGAATTATTCGTACACCAAATATGATTAATCACATATTCTCCAGTCGTTGACTCTGGAGATACTTTAAGTGCTTGACATCATTTGTATCGCGCTGCGTTCTATTTAAATATCTTAATATTAAAATAGGCCTTATTATGTCATGAAGGACAGAGAAATAAATTATGAAATGGTGCTTAGTTAGAAATATCTGTTGTATAGACACACATGAAGTGGCTTTCAGTGGTTTTGCACTACTGATCAAAAAAGGACATACCATCCTTGGTAGATATGACAAATGCATTGTACTTCTAAACTAAAATACACCACAAAAGTAAAATATTATCTACAATATGATTGTTTAATTATTGTCAGTCCAGAACTATATTCAATGGGTGGTATAGAATCTTATTCAGTTGAAACGGTAAATTCTTTTGTTATTTTTCTGTTACTCTTTTAATAAATAGAAAGCTATAATGTTCCTTTTTACCTATTATCAAATACTAGACCCATAAAATGTCCTAATATTTATTTTTAGGAAACCTCCCCATTCAGCTTCTGAATGTAGAACATAGGTGTCCAGCATGATCAGCGCTTCTTCCTGTCATACAAAAATCAGGAGCAAGCTCATTTTTAGAGATCCATAATCATGTAATGTATATGCCAAGAAACCAGAGAGGGTTTCAATATCAGGCCAATATCCGCAAAACTGCTATATCTGATACCTGTAAATGATATAACCTAGTTCTGTAAGAAATCCATCCTGAAGCACCTTTCACTTATATGTACTTCTAGACAAATATGTTGCACAAATTGTCCTGCTTGCGAGAAATTTGTTGCACAAATTTGGGCTGCTCAATCTCTGAACAAGCTGAAAAAGCTACAATTGTATTATTCTTTTAATAAAGCAACTGTACTGCTGGTGAGACATTAAGACTGCTCAATCTTTTAATTGAAAAAAGTAATGATTTTTACCAATAATTATGCCAATTGTCAAAAACATTATGAATACTATCAAAGAACTGTCCCATGATTGAAGGGTATAAACAAACTCTCTTGTTTCCCCTCACATATTGGAGTATTTGCGGTCACATACCACAGTGTCTGAAAGGTGAACATCGCATGACCTGATTTGGGATGGTCATTTTTACGCAATTTATACTGAGAAATCATCTACACATTTTCACATCTAAAACAAACCCCAGGCCTGAATCTAGGAGGAGAATTTCTCGCTGAGCTGTATGCCTGGACAACCTGGCGCACACACATATAGCCGTTTTCTATGATTAAAAACACCCAAATATGAATGAGTGTGTGTTCCCTTGTGTCACTCTATAGACTGTAATGCTTAGTCACACACTGAATACATGAACAACCACAGCAGCTTGCAAATATTTTATCATGCCATGAAAAAAATGGTGTACACAACACTTGAGCACCGAAAAGCACAGAAATAATATGAATTGGATGGAAATGGAAGAAAAACGGGAATATGTATGTTGCACAAAGCCCTGTTTCCCCCTGCAGTGTTAAATTACCCCTCCGTCATTTAAAATGAAGGAGCACAGAAAAAAAACTACATATAGTCTGTCCCTCTTTCTCTACGGAATAAAAAAAAAGAAAGAAAGAAATAAAGAGAAAGGAAATGGTGGCTGCAGCCTGCTCCCCCCTCCCCCATCCTTTTTTTCCTCTCCTCTCCTCTGTTCTCCTCCCTCCTTCTCCGTTTTCGACCTGAGTTACAGATTGCACTTGCTGACATCAGCAAGGCAAAGCAGAGCAGCAGCGGCGAGCGCCGGAGCGTAATGTGTTACATACATACATACACACACACACACACACACACCATCCTTCTTGTAATTAGTGAGCTAAGTGCTAAGTGCTACAAGGGCTTTTTCCTATAGAACAGGGTTTTCAGGTCATAATTTTAGTTAGGTTTTAATTTTATTGAGACATTAAGCCCAAAAAAATGCAGCTACACAGAAATGTACACCACACATGTACACTGGTAAACAATCATGTAAATGTAGAAACACACACACATATATACTCTAAAACACAGGGAAATTAGCTGGGAATACTGTATTCATATCTCTGTCTTAGTCTAGCAAATTGCAGCTTCCCGTACATTGGTGCCAAAAAGGTGGTTCTTCAAGGTCTCTTCAGTAAAGACAACGGTTATATATGGAACTCAAAGAAACATAGTGATGCTAAATTATCCTCCCCATGGTCTTCATAATGGAGAATCACTCTATGAATTGGTTATACAAAGAACCAGAAAACGTCCTGCCATGGTTATTAAATCATGTAAACGCCTTTGCTACGACATAGTCTCCTTTCTCATTAAATTCCAAATAAACATAATAACCAGCAATTTCCTGATTTTATATACCCCCAGGGGAACCTGGTACCCACAATGAGCTACATACACACCCATATTCACAGTTTCTCACATGAAAAGCAAAAATATCTCTCAGATGTGCAGATTTAGGTTCACAGGCAAACTGGAGACGCAAAAGCCTAAAGCATCATGGCCCAGTCGTGTCAGCAGCAAACCTACAGTACTGCTGCTCCATTCGCACCCAACATCACATTCATCAGGAATCACTCACACCAACTCAGTACAGAACCACTGCTCTACACTGATTCAGACTGTCTAATCACCAGCTTACTTTGAGGCCCTTTATCTAGGATCTTTTACTTCTTAATGAAGTGTAACAACAAACAATTCATATTCATATTCATATGTATGGTCTTGCCTGTTGTACGAGTTTACTAAGGCATTTATACCATAGCATGCTAGCTTACTGTTGCCTTAGGCTGTAGTTTAAAATGCCAGGTAGCGAACATAGCTAGCTTTGCCGGCTAGTGCTGAGTGCATGTCATTAGTCTGCTGAGTCCATGTCATTAGTTAGGTAATGTGACAATTTAGATTCTTATATGATTAGCTATAGTTGTGAGCCTATGGTGGTGCTTATGTCTGGCTACCTGGTTAGTGCAAGGTTGTCAACATAATTTGACAATATTAACTAGACAGGGAGACAGTTGTCAGCAGAGCGTAGTGCTTATCTCAAGCTAGTCGATTCAAGATTTGCTTGTTGTGCATCATTAGATGTTATGTAGTCACTGAATAACTATAGTTGTAAGTAAACAGTAGCACTAATCTCAAGCTAGCTAATTAGTGATCATCATCGCTTGTTGTTTTAAGGAAATGTTTGCTAGCAATTAATTAGCTTTAGTTATGAGCAAACAGTGTTCATCTCTTAGTGCCAAATCGTCACAGTCTAATTGTTGAATGTCATTAAGAAATGTGATAGCCACTAATTAGTAATAGTTCTAAGCATGCAGTGGTGCTTATTTCTAGCTATCTATTTAAGTCGAGGTTGACACCATCATTTGGCAGGGTCAACAAGTCAATGTAACAGCTTATGTTCATGAGTTCTTTGCTAGTGTTGTGAGCACACAGTGATGCTTATCTCTAGCTTACTAATTAGAGAGTGTCAGTTCGAAGTCTGTTCATTGTATATTTTTTAGGAAATGTTGGCCAGTGTCTAAATACCTAGAGTTGTGATTCCTAGCCAGTTAATAATGCCAGATCCTTGCAGTCTACTGGTTGAATGTCATTAGAAAATTTTAGCTAATTACTGTTTAGCTCCTGTTGTGACCAACCTACGGTGCTTATCCAAAGCTAGCTAATCGGATTGCTGCAGTGTGCTTGTTGAATATCATTCAAAAACTTTAGCTAGTCCTTCATTAATTGGAGTTGTGATCTCTAGCTATCTCTTAGGGCTAAACTGACACATTCTACTTGTTGAGTGACATTAGGAAATCTTAGCTAGTTACTGATCAGTTCTAGCTGTGGTGCCTGTCCATCTCCACAAACGATGACAGTTGGCAGAAACAACGATGATAGTTCACAGAAACAGTGCCTACTTACAGATAGGTTTTCAAGTCAAACCCAGTGAAGGTGATTTGCACCCTATTGGACCAGATGTCTATGTGTGGTGGGTCACTTTGGGGGCTCATTTTGGAAAGGATATGGCCACTCTGTGATCTTTTTGGCGTATTTTCTCACAAAGTTGTCCTCACTGAAGATGAACAGCGATCGATTGACGGTGAAGCAGTTCTGTCGTACCGGTATGGGGTTGTAAAGGGCCATGGTACGGGCGCGCTGGGCCATGGACTGCTTGTAGACCCGCTGGGCCCCTGGAGGGCCTCCCTGCCTTCCGGGGCCACCTCCACCCATGCCCCCGCGCCCGGGGCCACCTTGCGGGTGCCCGTGTCCGTGCGCGTGTCCGTGGCCGTGCGCATGCGCGCCGCCCCCGGCCCCGCCGTAGCGGGACGGCATCTCGTCCGTGAAGCGCGCCATTCCAAGCCGTGCACGAGAGGAGGAGGAGGAGGAGAGGCCAACACCAAGACGAAGAAGAAGAAGGAGAAGAAGGAGGAGAGAAAGAAGAAAGAGGCTTCGCCGCGCCAATACAACCACATCACATTCCCGTTGTTAATGAAGGAGGGGGAGGGGGAGGGTGCGCGTTCACGTCTCCATAACGTTAAAACACCTCCACCACCACACACAAAATGCCCAAAATTATTCTCGTGTCGCTTGGCTCGCGCTAACACACCCAGTCCCTCGTCATCGCCCTCACCTTATCGATCGGTCCCGTTTTTATTTTTGTTATTATTATCATCATTATTATCCGCACCATTCCTCCAGCAGGTCCTGCTTCACGTCTCCAGCTCCATCTCAGCGTCTCCTCGGATTTTTCCCTCTCTCTTTCTCTTTCTTTCCAGCTCCCGAGCAGCTCCTTTCCATTCACACCATTTTCACGACGAGGACCAAGAAATGAATGAGCACGTTCCCGGTAGTATTTATTTGTAACAAAGAAGAAAGAAAAAAAACCCAAAAACTAGAGGGGAGTCGATTTATTTATTTATTTCCCCCAAACATCCGCAATGTTGGGGACGGTGTAGATGCTAAGCCTTCATCGCGCACGCCCCGTCCTCCGTGGATGGCCAGATGAATTGATGGATGGATGCGATATAAAAAAGGCATAAACTTCTGCCGTGACTCGAATATGCACATCTCTGGAAGCTTTTTTGGCGTTTTCCTCACCGGTAAGGCTCCGTGTCGAAGGTCCTCTGGCCTGCCATAGCAGCAACTCAGGCGCCCCCCTCCTCCAACTCCTCCACCTCCCCGTGCACCGGTGCGTGTGCGCGCGCGGTCGTGCGTCCCTGCGTCCTCCCCGCGCTCCTCGTCGCGTCAACGGATGTCCCGCTTCGTCTCACGCGTCTCTGTCCTCCCTCGAGCTCCTCGGCAGACGCCTCCAGCGACGCGAGGGAGGATGAAGGATAAAGGTGAGGCTTGACTTCTCTGAAGGAAACGGTGAGATCTGAGCGCCGCACGAGCGCCCTGCCCGAATCTGTGGCTTCTGTGCACGTGACGCACGCGAGCGACGCCGATTCGAGGATCCTCTACACCTCTCTCTCCCTTCCTCTCTATCTCCTTCTCTCCACTCTCTCTTTTCTCTGTGTCCCTCTCTCTAACTCACCCTCTCGCTCTGTTCTCGCACTCTTTACCTCTCCCCCTCACTCTCTGCCTCTCTCTCTCCCTCTCCCCACTCTCCTGTCTCTGTGTCCCTCTCTCTTCCAATCTTCCCATCTCTCACTCTGTTCTGTCTCTCTCTCTCTCCCTCTTCCCCCTCTCTCCTGTCTCCGTGTCCCTCACTCTCTCTCTCTTTCTCTCTCTACCTTC
Source organism: Rhabdalestes septentrionalis (assembly GCA_037832545.1). NCBI lineage: Eukaryota > Metazoa > Chordata > Actinopteri > Characiformes > Alestidae > Rhabdalestes > Rhabdalestes septentrionalis. The sequence goes on from JBBMFX010000026.1 coordinate 2,193,768, forward strand.
CTCACTCACTCTGTTCTCTCTCTCTCTTGTGCCTCTTTGTCCCTCTCTCTTTCTCTCTTTACCTCTCTCTTTCCTGTGTCCGTGTCCCTCTCTCTCACTCTCTATTTTCACCACGCACTCTGTTCTCTCTCTCTCACTTCTGCCTCTATGCCCCCTCTCTCTCTCTTCCCCTCTCGCACTCAGTTCTCTCTCTCAAACTCTCTATCTCCTGTCTCTCTGTGTCCCTTACTCTCTCTCTATCCCCCACTTTCTCACTCTGTTCTCTCTCTCTCTCTCTCTCTCTCTCTCTCTCTCTCTCTCTCTCTCTCTCTCTCTCTCTCTCTCTCTCT
>JBBMFX010000026.1:2216791-2228410 GCA_037832545.1 Rhabdalestes septentrionalis
CCCCCCACTCCCCAACCCCCCACCCCCCAACTGTCAATGCTATCCTGTGAGAGACCACTTTTGCCTGTGTAGAGGCATCATGGCTTGCAAATGAGTGAAGCATGACAGCTGCTTGGTTCTTATATGGACAAATGGGCACAAATGTATTTTTTAGTACTTTTCATGCGAGCCACTGAAGAACCAGAGGATAAATTTTATTTTCTCTGGAAATGCACTGACACAATAGAGAGCTAGTCTTGAGAAAATGAAGTCTAGATCAGTACCAACTCTCCTTGGCTCGTCTACAAAACTCCGAAAATGAAGTCGACTTAACGCTATATAATTTTGTTGCTTCTCTGCAACTAACAGCCCGAATCTCACTGGCCCCTCCCCCATGCTCCTCCTTGCCCCACTTCTCTCCTCATTATCATTTAAATCTACAGACACAGAAATTGCACGTCCTGGGGAGATCTCATTGTGGGACAGCCTCTGCACCATGGCTGAATTTCGGAAAGAGACTTCAGATACAGTATGAGCGCACCATTAAGACTCATATAAAAGCAAAACAAAACAGCATGTCATGGGACTTAGAATTTAATGTGAAAGTCAGTTTGTATTTTCATGTGATATTACATGCAACTATTTGTAAGACACAGTTATGGATTTCAAAAAGGTCTGATTGTAGATGGGGATTCTGTCCTCTGCAACGTTTGACCCCTGAATTGTGTCGATGGTTAGGCCATATTTGGAACTGTTTTTCACTATGGAGAAACTGAATTACTTAATTTTTTTTTAATGCCAACCCTTGGTGTTTGGGCTGTAGTTTTCTGGCAAACCCTGCTTTGTGAACCCCTAATGTCTATGAATAAGAAAACACTCCAAAATACTCTATTGGCAGTTTTGGAATACCACAAAAATATGTTTTTTCTGTTACAAATAAAGCGACTTGAACCTGAATTGAACCTAAGCCAGTTCTACTTCAAAGGAACTCCATTACCGCCCTGAGTAACACTGGATTATCAAAACCCGTTACAACTTCTGTACATCACAGAAAAATTTAGATGCAGAACGGTTCCTGTGTGCCTGTGGTGAAGTGGCTTATGTTTATGGACTGTGCTGTTTACACAAATCTTCTGGGCAGTGAAAGAGGTGGATATGTACCATATGGACAAAAGTATTTGGACGCATCTGTTTTTCAGGGTTTGGGCTAGGCCCCTTACTTCCAGGACACAGTTGGGGGAGAACACTTCCTATTCCATCATGACTGTCCCAGTGCACAAAGCGATCTCTGTAAAGACACAGTTGGAGGAGTGTCCAGTGTGGAAGAACATAACTGACCCCATCCAACACCTTTGGAAAGAATTGGAATGGCGATTGCGAGCCAGGACTTCTCATCCAACATCCGTGTCTGACCTCATTAATGCTGTACAGAATGACTTCCACAAAAATCTTGTGGAAAGCCTTCCAAAAAGTGTGGAAGGGGGACTAACTCCATATTAAAGTCCATATTATGTATTTGAATGGAGTGCCACTGAAGTCTCTGTTGGTGTAAGGGCTTTTGTCTATATAGTGTACATAGCGTAGTTTTTACACAGTCTTTTTATTTTATGTTATTTTTGTATATTTCTTGTCTTTGTGTCCCTATGTGTCATTTTGGTGCAGTATTTTTTTAACATTATTTATGGCATTTAAACCCCACTCTTGTGCAGACCACAGCATTTTGTGCATAAAGCATAGTGCATTCACATTAGACACTTTTTCGTGTTGATACAGGAGCCGTATAAACTGTACTGTGGTGGTACAGAAGTTGTGAAGCTGAAGTGTGAGGGAGCAGTTTGTGGGTAAACGGTGCAAGGAATATCTTGCTTAAAGGTACCTCAGCGGTACCAAAGGCAGTCCTGGGATTCGAACCAACTACTTTCTGCTTGCAGACAACCTGTATATAGGTTTCTATTTTATTTATCTATAGTAAAAATAAATAAAGAACTTCCTAACATTTCTGCTGTTCAAAACGATACGATAAAGATGCGATATTCTAGTATCGGCTTAAATCTAGAATCGCCTGCGTGTGACCGCGTGTTTGGCCGGGTGGGGGCAGTGTGGAGACCGGGTCCGAGGGAGGTCGGAGCGGATCGGACCGGAGCGGGTGCTGCTGCTGCTCTCTCCCCCTCCGAGCTCGAAGATGGCGGTGTCCGTGTTCCCCGGCGTGCGGCTCCTCTCCATTGGGGACGCGAACGGAGACATCCAGCGGCACTCGGAGCAGCAGCCGCTGCGGCTTGAGGTGAAGTCCACGCAGGACGCGGCTCTCCTGAACCTCTCCAACAGTGAGTGCGCCCGGCTTGCCTCTTCTCCTCTCTCTCTCCTTTGTGTCCGGCTCTTAATAGCATTTAGCATTAGCATTTAGCCTTTAGCCAGCACTGCTATTCCTGTTTAATTGTGGCTTTTTACTTCCTCGAACAAAGGTTTGAGCTTATTTGTCACATAGCAGAATCCCAATCATTAAACCACAACTTATCCTGCGCATTTCCTAAAGTTGTGGGCTGTTTATTTCCCCTCATATTCTCTTTATCATGCTAGCCATTAGCATAAACAAGCTAACAAGGCTATTTTGTCTTAATCGTATTATTTATGTTTACGTTTCCCACGCGCATGGGTTTTATATTTTTAAAAGACACTTGTCCATTAAACTAAGGCTTATTTGGCAAAGTTTAGTCAGTTTATTTAAGCTGGATATGATTTATTTGCACCATGTCCACGCACCACGTTGGTTCTGGGAATGTTAGCAGGAGAGCTATCACAGACACCTTTTTCAAAGGTGTGAAGTTTTTGAAGCTTCAGTGGTGTGTTTAATGGGATTCTTAAAGTAGGAGCAAATAACAAAGGACAGAACTTGTGCTTCAGGTCTTTGTAGAAGATAGTAAGGGAGTAAACCGTTAGAAGTTAGCAGTTAGCTGGTAGCTTATTGATGCTGCATGGCGCGGAGCGAAGTGCAGTGTTCGGTGCAAAACAAGTGAATTTAGATGCTATTTGGAAGTAAGAGCTTCACTTTTGTCCGCTGGCGGGGTTGTGTGTTGTGGTTTTTTAAAGGTCGGTTGGCGGATAATATGCGCCACCCGAGCTTGAAAAACGCGCAACTCACTCACTCACCGTGTCAGCGTTACGCATTGGCTCTAATCGGACGAGAACAGGTTTAAAATATCCCCTCCTTGCTCTACAGAGCTGGAAATATTCTCAACTCATTCATGTGTTTCGCTTCTATCATCAACAACGACAATTATCTTTGTTCTGTGGGAGACAATAGCGGGTCACCCCCGCCTCCCCTGTCTCCTCCTGTCCGCCTGCTCTTTCAGCAGCCCCGGGCTTTTGTTCCAGACCCGGGCACTTTTGGAAGAAACAGTTTATGCACTTTTAAATGCTTAGAATTCGTGGAGTTTTGTTTTGATTTTATTGATTTAATACTGCCTCTGTTTTATTAGTTTATACATTTCTTGTCTGTTTCTCTGTGCAGCATCAAAAGCACATGTATGCGCATATAAATAATGCTTTAGTATTATTTTGTCTTGATATTAATTTTAATATTCTATTCATTTTGTTTGTCTGTGGAAAACAGTGCTTTATTAATGCTTTAGTTTAGTTTTGACTTTGTTATTGTTCTAGGCTTTAGTCAAGTCTTTCTGAACGCTTATAAATAATTCGTTCTGGACTGTTTATTTTGGCTTTATACTTTATTTTATATTGTTCTTTCTCTGTGTGTGTGAGCGGCATAAGCAGTTTCCTCTAGGTTCAGTATAATTTCCTGATTTAGATTCTGCTTAGAAATAATGCTTTAGTTTGACTTCATATTGTGTTTCATATTGTCAAGATGAGACACACTCTTGGGTTCCTTCTAAACTCTTACAAATAATGTTTATTTCTATAGACTAGTGTAAATGCATCCGTGTCCAATTGTCTTAGTATTATTATTCTTTAAGGTTTATTATAACTAATTGCTAGACTGATGCTAGACTTCACTTTTTAAAAATATATTTTATATTATTTTTGTCTTTGTATCTCTGTACAGTTACGATCAGTAAAGTTTTCTGATTCTTAACTTTAAGAGCAAAAACACAATGATTTGGAACTCCAGACCAAATGATTAAAAAGACACTGAAAGAGCTGATGAAAGAGCATATAGCACCCCACTCTTAATACAAAAGGGATCAGTGTGTAAGATCCAGTATATAATTTAATAATGGCTCTTTCCATTATAAGTAATGGTTTTGCTGGATGTCTTAAGTGTTTTCCATCACAGCATTTTGCAGTTTTGTGTAGAACACCTTATACCTTCCTGCTGCTGTCTGGACCCGGGGCACTCTTCAACACAGTCGCTTTTTTTCCCCCTTTTGTTTACATTTTGTACTTTTAAAAGATCAGTCGATTCTGCACATCTTGGATAAAACAACAGCCATTGCTCATCAAAATCAGAACTGCTTGAGGTTTAGCTGAAGTTTTTTTTTGTTTGTTTTGTGTTTTATGTGCAGACGTGTAATGTAAACTTTTTTCATACTATGTCTTTACAGTTGAGGTACAGCTTGGTTCCTCTAGACCAGAGGTTATGTGCTTTAATGATCAGCATGTTATTAGCAAAACAGTCTCCGGTACTGTTGCATCTGATTAATCAATATTAGCTACTACTGTTCGAGTTACAGTTAAGATACAGTCTTCTATATAGACAATACTGTGTCTAGCAAAATGCAGACTCTTTCTGTTGCAGACCTCACAGTTCCACTTCTGCATTGGTTGAGTCTGCAAAATATCCTTTAGAATTCCACAATTCTGTCGGTTTATTCATGGGCTATAATATTAATTTTCAGAAAACTCTGGCAGCCCGGCAGGGTACGACACAAACTCTGTTCTCAGTCTAACAGTACCCAGTTTACTGTAGTGAAGCGAGATTATACCTTTGTGACAAATTTCAAGCCGCCTGCCCTTGCACTTTTCTAGAGGTTTTTTTTTTGTTTGTTTTTTTTAATGGCCGGTTATCATCCCAAAATCACATCCATGGAGTCGAAACAACAGTATTTCTGTCAAAGATGCTTTTGGTATTGTGATCTGTCTTTATTTTTTATGGTCTTGTTTGAGTATTTAATTTTTTATCTCTGCATTCATTAATCCATGTGATGAAAACCAAACCCTGGAGACAGTAAATAAGCCGTGGCCTCTTTCCATGTTATGACATTTCAATCAAGCAGAAAGCAGGGATTCAGTCTGCTCGTCTGCAGCCCACTTTCAGCCCTGCTGTCAAGGAACTCGAGTTCAGGGTTCAGGGTGCTTTATTTGTAACAGGAAAATGTGTTTTGCTGTACAGCCCGGTTACTTTTGCCAGTGGAAAAATGGCACTTGTAAATTTTTAAGGTCACAGAATTACTGGGATGAGAACTGGAATCTCCCAGCTATACCGTCTAAAATATGAAGGTGAATCTAAACAGAATGACTTAATTAAGCTTGAGTAGATTGTCAGGTGGTAGAAATGGGCATCAAGAACTGGAACCAAATTGTTACTGGCTCCTACTGATCAGTATGGAAATTGGTGTTTATGCGTGACGTAACACTGGCTTTTCCAGTCATGCCAGATTGGACTAAACGTATTAAAACAAAGCCATCATAAAAGAACACCTTTTAATTTGGCCTCTTTATTTTGAAAATTTGTTTTAATATATTTTGCATTTGCTGTCAATCAGTCTGACATATTTGTAATAACACTCTGTAATGCACTCAGGATGCGAGTGTTAGTACAGTGCAGTTTCCATAATTTAGTCCCCAGTCTGTAGCCCTGACACGGTGCACTCGATTCTTCATCCACCCTAAATGTGAGCTATCAATAGCATTAGCCTTAACTAATCTTGCTTAGCTAATCTTGATTGACATGTTGTTTTAACCCTGCAACAAGTGTGCTTTTAAAAATTTTCTTTTTCAAAAATAATTGGAGGTGGTAGTAACCTAGTGGGTAAAACACTTGCCTGTGAACACGATCATCACAATTTTGCAGGTTAAAATCCCCCACTTTCTACCACTGTGTCCTTGAGCAAGCTGTTTAACACTCAGTGTCTCCAGGAGGACTGTCCCTGTAGCTAATCATTATAGGTCGACCAGAATAAGGGCGTTTACTAAAGGCTGTAAATGTAAATTTCCTGTAGTGCTTTAATTGCAAAGTTATGTAATGCACATTTGATTGGATTTATCTCTGTGTAACATTAAGATACCTAAAATAATTATCTGGTGTGCAGCATTACAACTTATTAACCCATAACCCATACTCCTCTTGAGAAATATTGTGATTATTTAACATCAGTGACTGGAGTGGAATCTGTTCATGAATAGTTTACCATATCTTTCAGCAGCAAAGTGTTTAAATAGAACTGTTGCGTGTAATAAACCTGTTATGGCTCTTTAGTTGAATCCATCTCTGCTTTCCACATGGCCATTAAAGCTAAGAGAGCAGAGACGCCGCTAAGAGATCATAAAGAAGCTAATTTATAAGAAAAATGCTTCATGAAATGTGCTATAAAAAGCTGGCACGCTATGAAGCAACTAAAATTTGATGAATCATCTCGAATATGTAAGAATAGGAGTGTGGTGTGATGAGATTCACATTCCACGAGGAGGAAGTGATCGCAGTTTCAGTTGTGGTAATGGGATCTGCTAGGGCTACATAATATCACATTTTCATTCATTATTGCAAATATTGCAGAAGGCTGAACTGGACGTGATCACTCTCAGAAGTGTTTCGGTTCTGTGAGTGCTCTGGAGCTTGTACTTTTTTATTTTGGTGTTTGAGGGAATTAAGACATGCATACAACCTGATTTTCTTATCATCAGTTGTCATAATTTTTAACAAAATTGACAAGTACTCACTTTGTGCTTGTAATGTATATTATATATATATATATATATATATAAAATTGCGGGGTATTTTTATGTTATATACCTGGTGCTCCAAGGGGAGATTCCAAGGAACCTGCTGTTAAATAGATAAATGTGCATGAGGATGTACGAGCGAGTTTCCATGTCTGGCCTTTTCAGCCAGATTAGCCGCCAGTCTCATTTTTCAGTATGTTAAGGTGGGCAAGACAAACATTTATAGTTGAACCCAAACTATAAATTCCTTTATAGAGTAAAGGAAGGAAGTCGTTGGTTTAAAACACAAAGTGCTGTTTACACCTAGAGCTCTGAGCATGCAAGCTTTTTGACAGCAGTATATTTTGCATTCAAAGTATTTAGATCAAGGTTTCACAATATACCAGCCCTGAAGATGTGGAATGGAAGAAACACAATTAGGGTCTAAGCACAATTATTTATTATGCAGTAAACCTTTTATCTCCACTGGCTATAAATAAATATTAAAGGGAGGCTGCAGGATGTTTTGGGGTGATTTACTGACGTTGCTATTTTATTAAAATTTTTTACTGTTTATGGAATTCAAATCAGAAAATTGTATTAATCCATTATGAAATTGCATTTTTTCTGACCGCACAGACAGAGATAAAAACAACATTAAATGTAAAGTAAAAATAAAACACTCCAGAAAAACACTACATACATAAAATACTGTAATCAGTATGAGAGGTGGATGTAAATATAGTGCTTTTTCCTTTATTCTGAGCCTGTAATTGTGTGTGATAGTGATAAAATGTTTTCTGGAGAGTTTTGTTATATTTTATATTGTTTTTATCTCTGTGTCTGTGAAGTTGTCACATAAGCAGGTTCCTCCTGGATCAATAAATCTTGCTGATTCTGATTCTTTCCTGCCATCTGCATGTGGACTGAATTGTGTTTGTGTTGCAGATGAGGAGACGTCTGTCTTTAAGTGTTCGGTGTCGCGGGAGACGGAGTGCAGCCGCGTTGGGAAACAGTCCTTCATCATCACACTCGGCTGCAACAGCGTCCTCCTGCAATTCGCCTCCCCCACAGGTAACCTGGAGTTGGGGTCTGTTTCCAAAGTGGAACATGACAAAATATGTACACTCCTGACAATATACGTCAGTCAGTTCATTCAAAGGAATAGTATTCAAATGTATCTAGAGCAGGTTTTAAAGTATAGAGGAAGAAATCTTGCATGCAGCATTTGTTTATTGCATGCAAATAATGTAAGATTATCCATACTATTGATTTCCTTCAAATTGATGGCTGCCTCTACAAATGTGTCCTCTTTTAGTGTGATATTTCTGTATAGACGATTCCAGCTGACTTGGCTTTAAATGTAAAATCATCTGATTTTTTTTTTATCCCATTCTCCCATCCCATTCCCACTTTGTTGCATGCTTATTTTTATATTACCAGGTAATGCACAATATATCTGTCTATATCTTTTCCAAATAGATGATTGATACAAAGACCTGTGATTTCCTTACCATCCCATATTAGCTTAATAAGCTCATTAAAGTTGTGTCCTAACCTGATGACTGATGCTGTTTTGTCAACATCCAGATTTCTCCTCCTTTTATAATCTCCTGAAGAACTCCCGTGGACACATCAACGAATGCTCAGTCTTCAGCGAGAGAACGGAGGAGTCATCAGCTGTTCAGTACTTTCAGGTGTGTCCGTTTATGAAAACACACACACACACACACACATGCCTGTGCGCGCACATAGTCCAGGCCATAATGTGATCTTATGATGCAGTGTGTTCATTTGCCTCCATGTTACAGTGATTCTGTGTACTGAGAAATCATGATTCGAAACGTCTTCTTGATGATTAGCTGTTTCATCAGCTTACTTTTATTTATTTTTAGTTTGTTTATCTTTCCTGTTTCTGTTTGCTGCAGTTCTATGGCTACCTCTCTCAGCAACAGAACATGATGCAGGATTATGTTCGAACTGGAACTTATCAACGAGCCATTCTACAGAACCACACTGACTTCAAGGACAAGGTACTGACCTGATGGTTTCTGGCACCACAAGCTGAGAGTGTGGATCTGTGCATATTTCACTTTTCTTGAGGTTTTGTTCAAGAAGTAAAACGTAAATGTGCTCAGAATAGGCAGGTTTGTTAGAGTTTTTTCTGGAGGATAATTTTATTGCAGCTCTAGTCAGATCTGTCAGTTTTCAACCCCGGTCAGATGTTCTGAAGCTTCATCAGTTCAGTCAGGTGTGTTACATTAGGAGGGTGGAATAAATTGTAGACTCCTCAGTTTAAGACTTTATATAGACTGTGTGATATCAACAGTCATAGAAGATCATTACAAATCATGCTGTAATTTCGCACATAGACCTAATAAACCATGTGTGTGTAGGTGTGTAGATGGACAACTGTGCATGAAGGTTTGTAGGTGGACAAAAAGGGGTGTGTGAAATTGTGTAGGTGGAGGACTGTGTGTAGGTGGACAAAGGGTTGTGAATGAGTGAAGGTGTGCTGGTGGATGACAGTGCATGTGAAGGTGTTCTGTTTCTCCTCCATGCTGTCTTGTGTCTTCAAAAAGGTCCTCGGAAATGTACTCGGATGCTTATAAATCTAGGATAGGTTTTTAATATTTCATTTTTATAATTTTTTAAATGCCTACTCTTCAGAGATGTGTGTTCTCAAATCCATTTGACTGCGAAGCGAGTGAATAAATGTTAGATGTGTAACAATACTAGGGCTGGTCCGAATGCCATTTTTTGAGCTTTGAGTATTCGGTAGTGAAAAACATTGAATACTCGAGGCTTCGGTGGGAGGGGGCTGAATATATTCTTATTGTGTATTCGCCATCTTGGATTTAGAAATCTGTATTTTCAAAGTAGAATTATAAATAAACAAACCGCTAAACACAGCTTTTCTTTTTTTGCCTTTATAGCCACATGGCCCTTTTTGAATTTGCCGCGAGACCCGGCCCACCGGCACGCTCCTCTGCCGAGTATCTCGCTCAAAACTCGCACAAACGTCTTAAAACCAACTCTAATGCATTTTTCCACCACCAGCCAGCTGTAAACACTCGCGGCGAAGTGCAAAATAAACAATTTTTCTTACCTTTTCCGCGTGGATCCACTGAGTAGGCACCAATCTGCCTCAAACTTCACAATAAAAAACATAGCTTTCATGGGAATTTTCATGGGGGGCACACTAACACACACACACACACACACACACACACCTTATTTATAAATATATATATAATATTTCTTCTTTCGAATATTCAAATCTCAAAATGAAAACTCGAATGCCACCCCACCGAATGAATATTCAAATATTCGAGTATTCGAGTACAGCCCTAAACGATACACAGACATTCAGGGCCCGTTTTATTAACAGATATCTGATCATGCTCTGCACAGTTTAGTTGACTGAGATCTTTTAAAGTTCTTCAATACAAAATACTCAGTCTCATCACCCACTCCTCCCAGATACAGATATTTTCAAAAACATACCATTAAGTCCCTTTACTAACAACATAGCACATACTCTGTTATAGTCCAATTGTGTTTGATTGATTTTAATGCTTGCAACTGACTCTTCTCTTATGTTTTCTCTTTCTTTCTCCCTGTAGGTTATTCTAGATGTGGGATGTGGTTCGGGGATTCTCTCGTTTTTCGCAGCTCAGGCTGGTGCACGTAAAGTTTACGCCGTTGAAGCCAGCACCATGGCTCAACACGCAGAGGTACAAGTCATCACACAGCTGAGTTTGGAAAATCTACTTTATGGTGTTTTTTAGTTCACAGCTAACAGGATGTTATGAGGCTAATGTGACTAAATGTGGTTTGTTCATTTATCTTCAATAGACTTGTTTAGACTTGTCGTTTGATACTGTTATCCGCCCAAATGGTTAAAATTCTGGCTTCAGGGTTAGCTTGATTGTGAAATACAACAAAAAATAAACTTATTTGTCTGCTTTGCCAAGTGTTAAAAATGGAAATGTAAGGATGTTGTTTGTCAATAAAATATTGAGAGAAACAGAGCCTAAAGCTTAAGATGAAACAGGAATAATTTGTGGTTCATAACACTGAGCTGCCGCTTTAACACTGCACCTGTGTGTGTTCAAGCAGGAATGTTCTAGATTTGGGTGTGTTAGTACTGGAGTGCTCTAGATTTGGGTGTGATGTTGCAGGAGTGTTCTAGATTTCTATGTTTCCATGCAGGAGTGTTCTAGGATTGAATGTGTTAGTGCAGGAATGTTCTAGATTTGGGTGTGTGTTCATGGAGAAGTGTTCTAGGTTTGGATATGTTAATGACTATGTTTACATGTGCACGAATAATGTGATTATTTCCAATAATCAGAGTAAGGACTTAATCACATTATGATGTTTTCATGTCAAGAGCAAAGCTCTTCACTCCGGTTTACATGGAATTTCCACTACTCCTATTATTCGCTAAGAATTGTGTTGTTTTTTTTACCGCCATATAAACAAATGGATTCGGTAAGACTAGGAGTGTTACTGGCCGCTATTGCATATGGCTATATTGCATGCTTTTGCGGCGCCATAGAAATTAGATGGAAATTCATCACAGAAATGTAATGACAATGCCACTTCAGTTTTTGTTCGCCTATGTCTCTGGATGAGAGTGTGGAGCAGAGACTTGTGGCAGTTAGTTGTACTAACGGAGTTCAGTGATTCTGAGTGGAGGGAAAATAATCTAATCTGAAGGTGCGTGTCACGTCATTCGTGTACGTCACCAGCACATGCGCA
>JBBMFX010000026.1:2243864-2254536 GCA_037832545.1 Rhabdalestes septentrionalis
GTGTGTGTGTGTGTGTGTGTGTGTGTGTGTGTGTGTGTGTGTGTGTGTGTGTGTGTGTGTGGAGTTTGCATGTTCTCTCACGGGGTTTTCGGGTTTCTCCCACAGTCCAAAAATACGTGCGTCAGGTTAATTGGGGATTCTAAATTGGACGTAGGTATGAGTTTGTGTGTGTGTGTGTGTGTGTGTGTGTGTGTGTGTGTGCGCGCCCTGCAGTGGCCTGGCACCCCACCTAGGGTGAGTCCCTGCCTCGCGCCCATACACTCTGGGAAGGCTCCGGGTACACATGACCCAAGTCAGTACAGTAAATGAATGAATGATTGACATGAATACATTTTTAAAGGCTAAATATGCCCTGTACCCAGTGAGTAAATATTCTGTGCACAATTTACAAAAGGAGGTCACAGAATCAGTGATTAATTATGAAAGCTGTATGTTTATGCATTTAAATATAAGAAAAAACTGACTTGTCCAATCTCTTCTCACAAATGTGTTTTTTTTTCTGTTGTGAGGTTGGACAAGATTAATGGACTGTTAGTAACAATTCTGTTCAACTTAATGATTAACTGTAGCACAGGCCTCTCTGGTGTTTCTCATTAGGAGTTCTGTTAATGTAGCTACTAAAGCAACAACAGTGAAAAAAAGGACTAAATCCGTTACAGACTGTGCTTGAAATCAGATTGAAGGGACTTTTGCCAGCAAAAGTAACTGAATAAACACCAAGCATTAATATTTTAGCTGAAAGATGAGCTCAGTAACAGAGAGGATTTGGTTTAGATGAGAAAAACATCCATTTATTATTTGAATGTGTTTATTATGGCAGGTGGAAAAACGTGAAGCAGAAGGAGAAAATAGATTGGAGCCTTTTACTGATCCAGAACAATCCGTTTTACGTCCCCAAACGGGTCTGTTAATACCTTTCAGCTCAGACAGCCTGAAAACCCAGAGCAATGCACCATCACCTACAACCTCTTCCACTAATGACCTCCAGTCTCTCTCTGGATGCTCAGGTAAGAGACCAGTAACTGTAAGTGCAGTAACATATACGGTTCTGCTGTTATTAATTATTGAAATCAACATGTTTGATGCAATCTTACATTCCGAGGTCACCATGTTTTGTGTCTTTATTTGACAAGTTACAATGTCATTGTTTTACACATTTCAAACCACAAATGCTCAATAAAAAGATGTGTAATTTGAATGTGGGAATGTTCATGATATAAGCCAGGCTCTTCTTACCCAATTTAGTCTGGTGGGATTCACCCAAAACTTACTTTTGATCACTGACAATGAATACCAGAAACACAGATGAGGATGAGGGACATATCAGTGGTGCAGTCTTACATGTTAGTACAGCTTTCTTTTTTTTTTTTTTCATTCATGTGAAATCATTACGTTCTGAAGTATTTGACATTAACCATTATGTATATAAATTGAAAAGCATTTATCTGGAGCATCAGTGTTCATTGGCCCTGAACTGTTTTTTTTTTGCTATATTATATCTACATAATCAAATAGTTTATTACACCAAAAGATACAGTTAGATTTACATTCTGCAAATGTATGCTGATCTACTTCTAGACTTCTCTTGAAATTTCACCGACTGTTAGAGCTATAATCAGAATGGCAATAACTGATACAATTCCAACATGCTTTCAAAACTGCCAGCCATAAGGAAGAGCAGTGTATATGTCTCAGTGTATATGTAACAAAATCCTTATATTAGTGAATGGCATCACTCATTCACATCAGTGCAAAACCATTGCTTAGAATGACAAATTGCGTGTTTTGTAATTAAATGTATTGGAGAGGTCCGTAAATGGTCATTTTTGATTTATAGTTGACTATAGATTACACATTTCCAAAGGCTCGGAGTGAATTAGCTATTGATCTATTCTGGGCTGGGCCATACTGTGCAGACAGAGGTTTGTGAAGTGTGAATACGATGCTGGTTAAAGCAATCAAATTAAGGTTTCTTATTAGTGTTAATGAACGGATGATGTATATGGAAGTGCTCTGTGCATGACCTTGCTTTGTTCTCAATTATGTCTCTGATATGTAGAAATAATTGTCTTTATATTAATCTTAGGGTTCTTTTAGCTGATGCGGTCAAAACTCAAACTTGACAACCATGTTATGCTGGGTGTTCCTTAGTATTTGCTTTGGAGCTATACAGTTAAAATTCAGAGTCTGTTTGAATTATTTGGGCACGGTACTTGGATGTCCATCACAAGGGAAGTGAAGTGCCTTAAATGAAATATAACACATTTTAAAGCTCAGCAAGTTTCAATAATACAAAACATCTAAGTATCAGTATAAGACAATACAATTTTGTAAGAATGCAGAGATACAGAAATTCTGGGTTGATTTTTCATAACAATTTTCTGCTGGCATCAGTGTGCATTCCTAATATTGCTATAAATAAAGGAAAATATGTAGTGGTGTTGTACCATTACTATTGTGTGTGCATGTGTGTGTGTGTGTGTGTGTGTGTGTGTGTGTGTGTACTGACTTCAACAGAAAACACATTGGTGGTGCTGAGCCGAGAGAAAGTATATGAACTGGCGGATGCCCAAGCAGAACAGACTGGGGATACAGAGCAGGTCAAGCGTTACTACCTGACAGCTAAGGTACCACCTGTGTGTCACCGTAAACACACCTCTCTTTCACACACACACAAACAAAAATGCACACACAAGCACACGCACACACACAAGCACACACACAGATACATACACACACACACACACATTCCCAGTCTTTGGCATATGAGCTGGATGGGCATCTCGGTGCATCTGTGCCTGCCTGAGGCAGCGGACCGTGGATGTGGGTCAGAGCCGTAAATTCTGTGTGGTCTTCGAGGCCAAACTGCCTTCCAACTTCAGCAAACACGGTGCCAAGCCCAGTTGATGGATGACTATAGCAGCATGCAAAATAAAGTCAATAATAAAGGTCATAAGTCAAGTTAATGGTTTGTCTGGTTCCTCTTTTGCTTTTTCAGAAATTAGACTCCATTGTGGATCCTTCCAAGCGAGAAGAATTTAAGGCTGCCAGAGCCTTTCTGCACCCTAGTGGTAAGACTTGATAATTACACCAGCCCTTAAATTCATTTGCCTCAAGATCACTTAAACATGGTTCTCTAACTCACAGTTTTTTTTCCTATCACTTTGTCACTAGTTTCAGAACCTTCAGAAACATACAAATCTCCAGATACAAAACTCAATATGGTCACCACTTGTAAGACAGCCAGTTTTGTGTTTAAATGCATTGCATTTGTGTGTTTTTAAAGAAACCTTACTTACAGAAGCATTTTAGCTCACCCACACATAAGACACCAGTAGTCTCACTGTTATATTACAATACATTACATTACAATCTTTTGGCAGATGCTTTTGTCCAACACGACTACAAATATGAGGACATATTCAAGTTTCAGGACAATGAGAACCAGGATAGTATTAAGAGCTAAATCTTTATATGGGAGTATTGCAAGAAGATCACGGTTAATTTGTTCTCACAACCATTGGATATTGTAGAACAGAATATGTGATACAGGAATATTACAGATTCAGTGGCATCACTGAACAAATCCAAAAATTGTTAATGAGCTTCAACAAAGCTTCCCTTTAAATAAAGGCAACAATTAGGACTGGATTACTCCAAAACCATTTGAACTGCTGTGTTCCTCACCTGGTATGTAAAAAGCCAAACAGAGTCTTCCTCATGTGCATGTACCCTGTCATGTGGATTCAGCCTCAGGTTCTCATTCACTTCAAAGGGAATGTTCTTTCTTGCCAAACATCTGAACCTTCAGGCATGGTGAGTCCAGACCTGACATTAGTTTGCTGTGATGTTGTTGCATGCCTCATTCATGGCCTAGAGAGGGGTCGCTTGTTGGTGTGGCCACAGTTCATTTTCCGCAGTCAGGTTGAGGAAAGGAGAATATGGGGCAAGTAGTTGGTGGTGAATTGTGGATGGACCTGAAACCATGTCTGCACCAGCTGAGCATGGTGGAACCAAACCTAAGGTAACACCAACAGAGTTAACTCATTAAGGAATGCTGCAAGGAGCTCTGCATCATATGAGCTCGGTTTTTGTATACCACGCTATTTTCTGAAAAGCTGCACACATTGTCTGCATATTTTGGTGGCTGTCCGCAAGCACCTGAATTCTGAACTCTTTTCCATTTCATGGGCAGGTTGAAGCCTGTCTCATGCACAAAAATTTATTTATGATGGTTTTCATCATCATCCAGGGCCATCACCTTCTTAGTAAAAATACATTCCTATAGGCGTTATAAACTGAGAATACCTGAACATACTCAATCCTCTGTTGCTTCACTCTGTATTTCTCTCAAAGGGAACCCGGTGTTGCTGTTTTAGGGATGTTTGGTTCCTTTTCAGTATTTGTGCAGTGGTTGACAAACTTATGGCCTGCATATTGTTGATGGTGTCTTCATTGACCAAGATATGCTGTCTGATTTCTGTAAGGCAAACATCATTTAATTCTGCCTCCACTGTTTGGTCTCATTTTTGTAGGAATATTACACAAGAAGCTTGTCATCACCTTTATGTGGTCAAATACACATTGTCATGCCGTGTACAGTCATCTGACAACTAAGTGTTGCCGACGAGCTGTAATGTTCACAATTTTGCATGCTGAGGACTGACAAATCTCTTGATATTCTGTGCTTTGGCTGAACCATTTGTGATTCCTCAGTCTTTGTCATACCATGATGTAGATCATGGTCTACAGCGACTCCTCTTGCAGGATGCTCTTTGCTGTTGCTGCCTCTCTTTTTGTCTTTGATCTTGTTCTTAACCACGCTGGGGCCCATGGCCGCCTCTCAGTTGAATCCCAAACCCTCCTGTAAGACGAGGCCCTCGACCACTTCTCAGATGTTGTGCTTGTTTCCTGCTGTTCTTCTGACCACCTGCTCCATCTTACGTTTTTGCTATGTTGCTGTGGATACCATATTCTCATATTCATATTCTCACCACGAGGTGAAATCGATCATCAGTAACGAGTCGGTGTCAGTGAATCTCGTTATCCTGATACTTTCCTAATATGAACATGGAATATTGCTCTCATTTTTCATAATATTGTTCTTTAAGAGGAATGCAACGGTTACTTATCATTTAGAGCAGTTGTATCAGTTGGTAGTTGGATCACTGTTATTGCAGTTGAAAAAGCAGAATGCAGTTCATTTTTCAATTTCAGAAAAATTTGCATTTTGAAATGGCAATGCTTTTTGTATCATTTTGACGTGTTGATGTTTGGTTTATGTGTATTGCATCCAAGCAAACTGGAGAAAGATTTTGGAAAAATTTGCATTTTGATCATGAGTTTTGTGTTTTGTGTGAAGAGTTTCGAAAAATGACAATACATTATCAAAAATGTTATGTATGTTGCCTGTCTGCCTTTTAACGTAGTAGGTAACTATTACTAATAAATCAAAATTGTAAGGCAGACAAGTTATTTACTTTAAAATTCAAACTTCCAGTATATTTCATTAAAGTGTATGGTTCACAAAAATGTACCTTGCGGAATTTTTGCAGTTATATTTTTACACATTTGCCATGCACAATCTCAAATCAATGTTGATCAGTATAATAAAAATGAAGATTGGCCTGCAGTATTTCAATTAATACATATGCTGTAACAATAATTGCTTTGATTAATCAAAGCAGTCATAAAACATAAAATTGTCTGTAAATTTTTATGCTGGTCAGGAAACTCACAGCCCGCAATTACAATGCAGTGATTAGTCAGAGGCCTCATTTGCATAATGCAGTAGCCTTGTTGTGAAGGCTGATATTGTGATAACATTTGACAGATAATGCAGTGTTCAGTCCTAGATTTAAAAAAAGTGAATGTGTACATTGTTTCCACATAAATATAATATATCAGCAAGAAGATACAATTGAAAGTAGGTCAATTATATTGTATATATGTGGAATTTGTGCATCCCTTTTTTCAATGTTGTCTGTACCAATGCCACACTCAACATTACAAAAGGGTTAGGATAGAAGAACAAAGGGAGTGTAAGAGTGTTTGAAGTTGGAACTGGGTCTCTGTGGTGCGCTCGGAGGAGCACGGATGGCCGAGGGCAGCTAATGAAGAGAGAGAGCTAATGAGGGAAAAGCAGCAGCATGGTAATCAGCGGGCTTCAATTTCCTCCCTGATGCTCCAGATTAGCCTCAGTCTCAGTGTCTCCTCCAGGCCGTTTTCATCTTTTTTTCTCCTTCAGAGAGCATGCTGGATAAAAAGCAGAATGTCCTCCCCCAGTACACTGAGGAACCCCTTGCTGTGACCAAAAACAGTGGTAAAAAAATATAGCTTCTTATCTTTCCCTCTCCAGCCATTAGCTTTCTTATGTACTGTGGACAGTAAGCTCTCATTCTATTTTTATATTCTTTATATTGTACATATGGTCTGATGGGTCCTTTGGAATGATTCAGCATGCAGGCTTTTTTTCTTTTTTTTAAATGAGCTGTTTAAAGAACCTCCACATAAAGAAGGTATTTTACCTCTGTTACCAAACCAAACAAATGTTTTTCCAGGAGCAATACATTCAAGCCAAGCCGTGTGTAATTTGTAAGCGATATCAAAATGTACCACTTGGATAAAGCAGCAGTGATTATTCAAATGAATATCCCAAAAATTTCAAATAATACATTTTTGGAATGGGATGTCCAACAGCCTCATGTAGGTATTACGGTCAGGTGTCCAAATACTTGTAGCCATGTAGTGTGGGTTATTAAGTTTGATCCTTTTGTATATGTTTTTTTTCCCAATTTTTTCTCTTTTGAAGGCTGTAGTTTATTCTCTTTTACAGGTTCCGTTCAGGATGTTCAGGACGAAGATAAACAAAACACAGTCTTTGCTGATCCCGTCATGGTTTGTAGAGCAAAATAAAATTAATAACAAGTCACATACACCAGTCAGCCACAATATTAAACCCAGTGACAGGTGAAGGAAATAATATAGATTAGCTCATTTCAATCGCATATTGGGGTGCGATTAATTAGGCAGCAATTAATAGGCAGGTTTTTGGAGGTGATGTGTTGAAAGCAGGATAAATGGGCAGTTGAATACAGTTGAGTGACTTTGACAAGCGCTAAATTGGGATGGCTAGAAAACTGGTTCCAAACATCTCCAGACCGCAGGTGTTGTGGGGTGTTCCCAGCATGCAGTTGTTGGTACCAACAAATAGTGGCCCAAGTAAGGATAACTGGACAGCCATCACCAGGGAATTAATGTTAGCTTGTCTCATCCAATCCCACAGAGGAACTACAGGAGCACTTATTTTTGAGAAAGTTTATATTTGCTGTGATAGAAAGTGTGAAAACAGAGTGCAGTGACTGTGTGGCCACTGAACAGTCAGAGTGCCCAAGATCACAACTGTTGACTATGCCTTCAATGGGTATGTGAGTATCAGAATTGGGCCATGGCGCACTTGTAGATAAGATAAGGTATGATAAGATAACATAAGAGAACCCTTTTTGTAGTTGACACTGGAGGGAAATTTGGAAAAAATTGAGGAAGCGTAACCAGCACATTTTCTACTCTCTTTACTGGTGGTGCGCTGGTACTGGTGGTTGTGGTGTGTTTTACATAATTTATATGATATTTCTTCCAGTTACCTGGAAAGGACATGACACCAGAATGCATTTTTAGGCGAAGGCAGGCTGGCAGAGGAAGTGTGATGCTCCAGATAGTGTAGTGCTGGGAAACCTGGCATTAATGTGGATGTTACTAAAGGAGTTGGTTTGGCCTCCACATTCCCACTGTGCAAATGTTGGATGTGACAGACAAACTTGTCTGATCCTGCACACTTTCAGATAACACAGCACTCTTTCAGAAGTCTTGTGTGGTCCATGAGTCCACATTTCAGAGCTGTTTTGGCAACACAATATTAGGCTGGTGGTTTATCTATTAGAGACAGAAATTACTTAAAGAATTCAAGCAAATTAAAAAAACTTGCACAATTCAGTTATTGAGATGCACACAAATTAGTTTAGGGTTTTTTGATGGGAAATGTTTCATTCTAGGTTTTTACAGGAGTGTGATTTCAGTCTGAAATCTATGTTCACTTGTTATTTATGAATAGCAAAGGTGGGATAATATATTAATGCATTTAGTTGATTTTTGACTGAACTACTTAATGTCTGAATAAGCCCGAAGCCCACTGTAAGGAAAATACTATTTGCTTAAAACTTGACATTAGGATAACAAATCAAAACTGAAGTGGTTATAATGTACAGTAATTATATTCTTGTATATTTTTTGTTCTTGCCTTTTTTCCCCAGAGGTCTACTAAGTCGGAAACAGATGACATGATTTCTGTCCCCACATTACAAAGCTCTCTTTATCCTGACACCAACCATCAGTACAATCAGTTGATAGAACTTCTTCACCAACAAGAGAAGGTGAGCACACATACATACTGTCATGTGTTATCTGTGTTACTGACAGGCTGGGGGGGAGAAGGTTAGTTTCTCCTTTACACCAAAATACATTAACCAGGCCCAGAATACATGGGCTAAGAAATTTGGATATAAATGGTTTCCATTGTGGAATGGTTGCACCACTTATCACTGTTATGTGGAGCTTTAAAACTGAGATGTAAGATTTTTGTTAAGGCTTTAGTGTAGCCTTTGAAAGGTAACTGGGCTGAAACAATGCTTACAAAGGAGGAACATTTTAAAGAGATTTAACAAGTGTTTAATAGCTTAGTTTCCATTTATTGTCAGTATGGACTGCAGGATGCACGGCAGTATGGACTGTAGACTGAATGGCCTCTTTGACACTGTCATGGGTGTGTGGTGCTTTACCTGGTTTGGCCTTAAAAGACATTAGAAGTCACCTTAAAACGTCTTCTGAAATATCATATTTAGCTTCATACTCTGTAAAATGTTATGACAGCTGTTTCTCTCGTTTCACAGAAATGTAGAAGATGCTGCCAGCAGTTCAGCCATATGGGCAACATCACTGAGCTGACAAAGTCAGTAAATGTCTCCCTCTTCTGTTGTTAGTATATTACAGGTAAATAATTAAGTGTCTGTTTTAATTTGGATTCTAAACGTGAATTATGTGTTTCAGGTTTGAGAGGCTTGTGGAGGAGTGTGTTTCTCACATTGTGGCCCTGAGGGAAGCAAAGAGCAAAGGATATCCTGTCCCAAAGTTTCACATGGAGGATCGCACCTTTAATGTTTTCAAGTTAGTGTCATGCATACAAACACAGGGCTAGGCAGTGTGGTCATCGTTTTCATTCATTCAACAATGTGCTGTTACAAGTGCATGTTTTTTTTGGCATGTATTTATAACTAAGCATAAAATAACAGTTTTAGACCAATTATAGTTATTAAACAGTGTATAATTAACAAGTAGCTTTATGAAAATCTGACGACCGTTCAGGAAAAATTTAACAAGATGATACATGTCATGAATTATAAATAAATTGTCACAATATTGTATGTTGTTTTTTCTGGCCAGTTCCTCAACACACAAAAGTGTACACAGAAGAACACAAAGAAGGTATAAAGACACTGACACTGAAATAAAGAAGTAGCTTGGAGTGATGTCACCGCCCTCTAGTGTTCAGTTTATACACAGCTGGTTCTGTCCTCAAGGACATCCCAGGATTTAAATGTTTGTCTTTTTGCTGTACCTGATATATTTTGAAACCAATAATATATTTTTAGATCAAAGCAAACAATACTAATGATATACAATGACCAATAATAATAAAGGGGTAAAGACCCCTTGTATAGTGCTATAAGCTGTTGGCTGGGTCAGTGGTCAGTGGCTTGTTTTATTAGAATGCCATGTAATTAATCACCATCTGCTGTTAACCCTCCTGACATATACTGAAATGACTTTTTTATCTCTTGTGGCTCACTGACATTCTGAAACTTTTCGGATTCTAATACATACTATATTTGTATGTGTGAGAAGAAGAGATTTTTTTTTATCGTTTGAAGTTGTGCTTTACTGTCTTACTGTACACCAACACACACACACACACACACACACACACGCTCGCACAGAGTGGAGGTTTCACAGGATTTACATTCCAAGAGCACCGCCATAAAATGAAAAACCAGCGTATAGTTGTGTTTTGGTAAACATAGTCTAAATTTCTATTTTTATAGTGTAAACCCTAAATGTGCCCCTAATATTCTCCCTTTAATTTCAGTTTAAACTGAAAATTAAGGTAAGCCCATACAGACTGTACTGTCATTCATGCACGGGCATAGGTAAATACAGTAATAAATGAGTGTAATTTTAACAGAAATACAGTAAAATGTAGGGATAATCACCAATAATTTACTGTTCATCAGCGGCGTGTCTTATTCAGGGTTCTTCAGGAGGAGACTGTATTGTAGAAACCCACCGATTAAAGCAGACACTGGAGCGCGAATGAGCTCAACAGCCTCTTTTAATTTCATTTACTGTACTTAAACTACTGGGCTTTAAGACGAACATAACAAAAAATAAGAGAAACACTCAAGATGAGTCAGGGGCAGACTGGCAATCTGTGCATCCGGGAAAAAAACAGCTGTCCAGTGTACGATGGCCGTCGGTGTCGTGAGCGGTCTCCAGCAATATACAGACAGAGACTTTATCCGTCTTTGGTTTCTTTATTTAAAGGTTGTTAACAAAGGAAACG
>JBBMFX010000026.1:2258987-2278034 GCA_037832545.1 Rhabdalestes septentrionalis
GCCCATGCCTAATCTCCATACCTGGGTAGAGGAGACATTTAGCGTTGTTTATATACAGTTGTAGACTGTTAGTGTTAGACTCAGTTGCTTCAAAAGGTTGATTATTGTGGAAATTGTGTTTTATTTTTTATTTTATTTTTTATTTTTGCATCTTAATAGGCATGCCTCCTCCAATGGGACATCGTCCAGGTATGAACCATGTACCCCAAGCACCAGCCTCCACAGCCCCCAGCATGATGCCCAGAGCAGCCACCCCTGCAGCCACAGCCGTGGCTCCTCAGCCTGCAGTCACCAAACCCTTATTCCCCAGTGCAGGACAGGTACTGTATTGTGATTTATTTTATTGTTAAACAAGAACAAGCACACTTCTTCACTTTAATTTTAACGAAACAAATAAAAAAATTCACTTACTCCAAGTGTAGTAGATCAGATGATTTAGCAATAGAGTGAGGAGAATATTAACCCAAATCTTAAAATATATAACAAAACTCTCACCCTGCTCTTCTTTCAAAGAGCATTTTGAAGTCATATGTGGGCAGCCTTTTTGGACAAGGTCTGTATTAACAAACCACCTGAGGAACAGCAGTCCTTATCAGTTTTTGTGATTTTAATCTTCATATGTGCTGAAGAAACTGATTCTACACACTTTCTTGTGAAGATTTGCTTCGAAATGACTCATTTAGTTAAAACTGCAGTTTTTATTGATTTCTGTGGAAAGAATGTGGGTGACTATTGACTCAAAGTAACTTTTATGTAATGTTGGCGGCATATTTCTGTTGCGGAACTAAGTAAAAATAATGTGGATTCCTAACAAACCTTGTTTGTTTACTACATTAATTTTGTTAATTATTCATATTTGAAAATTACTGAGTTAGAAATTTACCGGTTGCAGTTGGCACCCCTGGTTACATGATTTGTCAATTTATTTAAGTGGAAATAGTCACTACAAAATCTGTGAACTTAAATGTGATTGTCAATGCATGATCACCATTTTATATGCACAATTTAATGTGATGTGATTCAGCATCTTAAAATGTTTAATACTTCTTATTAGGAACTCACTAAGAAGGTGCACAGAGTTATGCACATGCAAATTTATATTTGAAATTTATATTTTAAATATTTTAAAAGTAATTTTTGTTAATAAATGATATTTTATGCTTTAAGAAATACAAATTATATTCCATGCAGAGGTGCTGTTGATATAAAAGTTGGGTGCCCAACTTTTGCATTTCTTATACTTTTAGTGTAAAACCAGAATAATTCAGGGGTTTTAGATTAAATCTAGGATGCAAAATCATAAACAAGTAGATAAAAAGATTAGGAGTGAAACTAACTCGGGGATCCGGTGCTGTTTTATATGCAGCCAAAGTTCTTTTTAGTAAAATCATACCCAAACCTTGTCCTGTAGAACCACTGCACTGCACATTTTTGTTACTTACTCAGCTCAAAAATGGCTTAATAATAAACTTATGTAGGATTAGGTCTGTTGGAGCAGTAAATACACTGCAATACTGAACGAACAGAGTTCTCCAAGACAGGGCAACCACTGTTTTGGTGTTTTATTAACCTTAACCAGGCAGTTATAAAGATAAATTTGATTTTTTATTACAGTGTGTCCACATTTGTCATTTGTCCCACCTACATGTAAACCTACATTACAGTTTGTTGGTGTCTCTGCAGTGTTTGTGATGCGGTTGTGTTTTGAGGGATTTTGCTCTCTGCTCTCTCTCTCTCCATGCTGCAGATGGGGACTCAATCTCCCAGCACAAGCTCAG
Source organism: Rhabdalestes septentrionalis (assembly GCA_037832545.1). Taxonomy (NCBI): domain Eukaryota; kingdom Metazoa; phylum Chordata; class Actinopteri; order Characiformes; family Alestidae; genus Rhabdalestes; species Rhabdalestes septentrionalis. The sequence continues at coordinate 2,260,766 of JBBMFX010000026.1, forward strand.
CCTCTTCCAGTGTGGACACTTTGTCAGCACCCTCTAAACCGCTGTCGCAAGTACGCAGCAGCCTGCTGACCTAGTGAAACTAGACCTTTAAATATCTTGAGATGTCTCGATCAATTTTTTTTCTCCCCTAATCCAAGTACTTTATTAATGGTCGGTACTAGCCAGTACAGAGTACAGTCTGATACTCCAATTCCTTAGAGTTAATACAGCTGCACCATATCAGTAAGATATGCTGACAGTTAACGCTTAATATGACTCCCTTGACTGATGAGCTTAGTTTTTGGGCTGCTGTTTAGGTAAATGAACATTCTGTAGTGTAAAATTAAACGGATGACTGTAGAATGTCGTCATCATCAAAACAATTTTGTCTTCTAGCATATTTTAGTGCAAACAGTAATACAAAAGAAAATGAAACATGGTAAAAGTTCTACATGATAGTAAATGGAGTATTAAGATGAAAATGGACCGGAAATGAATCAGACTTCACATAGTTTTCTATTCCTGTCACATGCATTATATGCCTGAATCGGCTCCATTTGGTCGGGACATCTCTGTGCAAAACTATTTATGGCATGCAGCACATAAGCTCAGCTGGTGCTTTTGAATTCCAGAGGCAATGTTAAAAAATGCATACCTGCAGTTCTTAAACTTATTCATTCCGGATTTGAATGAGTCCCAGCATTGCATCGCCCTGATGCAAATGCTGCTTGGTATAAATGCCTGTTCAACTTATGGTGATCATAAGTGAGAAGCATCCTTGCCAGTTTTTGTTTAGGCTTGTAATTTTGTGAAGTTGCTTAATATTTATTGTATAATTATTTTGCTGTACAAAGCATAATTATTTTGCTTTGTTTGCTGTAGGCTGTACATCCCAGGTATTCAAATACCACTCTTTTTTTTTTTTCTCTCCCATTTTTCTCCCAAAATGAATGGGTCAATTCTTATTTGTCATAGAGTCTCAAAATCTCATTTTATTTTTATTGTCATTTGATGCCAAAGCCCATCATTTATATTTGATTAACAGGGGTGTACATCATGGGGACTCTGCTTTGGTTGAGTTGCTTGACGCTCCATGTTTAAAGTAAATTGGCTCAGTTATTAAGGGCTCTCTGTTGTTAAGTGCTCATTGCCCAGTTGTAATGGACTCATACCTGAATCTTATCGACTGTTTAGTGGAAAAGAGGTTAAATACAGCTGTTAAATACAGTATTTTAAAAACACAATGCTCAAACGATAAAGAAAGACTGGAAACTATCATGTGAATATGAATTCTGTATAAATCCCGGGCTGCAATGGCTTGTTTACTAAAAAAAAAACCCTGATGTGACGATAGTGACAGCAAAGAAATACAATACAAGAAAATTGTACAATAAGGGCCCTTTAATGAGAAGTCTAATATTGTAAAATTACTTTATTATTTCTTTCCTAAACTCTCAGGTTTGTAAGACTTATTTGAGCTCTCCTCCATGTTCAGGCTCAGCAGGGTGGGTCTGGAGCAGCAGCAGGCCCAGTCACAGCTTCCTCTGCTGCTCCAAAAGCCACATTCCCAGCCTACAGCCAGCCCATTGCCCCTGCTGCCAATGCAAGCAGCACTGTGACCAAATCTACCATCCCAGTCACAAGTAAGCCTGCCACCCTCACCACCACCAGTGCAACCAGTAAGTTGATCCACCCTGATGAGGATATCTCTCTGGTAAGTGTCCTGATGTAAAGCTATGTCCTTCTAAAGTAAGTGACGAGGTCAGAATGTCTTTATATTGGCTTATTGCTGCATTTATATTGGCTTTGAATGCTGGATTCAGTTTTAGCTGCATGCCTTACAGTAGGGCTGTATGATAAATTCTTGTCCTGTCAAAGGACTTTCCAGTACTAATATCAGGCTGCAGTATACAGAGGAGCCTATAAATAATGAAGATTTCATTAATCAAATGATCAGATTGAACGATGTTGACCAGTATTTTACTGTGTAACCGCGTTAATTCACTAATGTTTTTCAATATTTTGAAAATTGTAGCTCAGTTATTTGTAGCCCTGTTCTGTACTGCAGTGTATTATTAACAAAGCAGAGTAAATACACAACATATGTTCTGTCATGTCCAACACACGTCTTTTTTTTGTGTGTGTGTGTGTGTGTGTGTGCGCGTGTGTGTGTTTAGGAGGAGCTGCGTGCTCAGCTGCCACGATATCAGTGTAAAATTCCCAGCACAGGACAGGCCCACATCAGTGCCCCCCCAGTGGGACCCATGGGGGGTGTGATGCCCCCTCAGCAGGGTATTCCTTCACAGCAGCCAGGAGTCAGGCATCCAATGCATGGTACAGCTTTTTTTTCCTCTCTCTCACTCTTTTTGTTTTTATTAATAATTTCTATGTAATCGGCAATCTGTATATTTGTATTTCCTAATCTTTATGCTAAACTAATTAGGAAAACACCTGGACTGCAACAGATGCTCTCATCAGTTAGTTACTAATTAAATGTGTAGAAAATGTTAGTATGTTTGGCCAATTTTTAATGTCAGACATTCCCTCAGAATTAGGATGTTTTTGATCAAGTATTAAACAGAAAGAATACTCTGCACCCAAGGGTCTCGGCCCCTTCAAACTCACATATACAAACAGAATATGTCTTTGATCGACTCACTCAGCAACTTCAGTCTGTGATGTGACTGTTTTGAAAAGGAATCTCTGAAGTGGTCCTCTTGTCATTCATTCACTCTGTCATTTAATATGCTGTTGAAATTGAGTTTCTTAGGTAGCAAGTTTCTCAGCTATTCCTCAGCTAGCTGTCATTTCAGTGACAGTGTGTTGACTTGGATTCATTTTTAACCTCATTGAGTACTGAAACCAGACAGCCAGTCATTCCAGTAACTGCTGCAGTCCAGCCTTTAAATCCTCCAACACAGAAATAGACTTGAGTATTTTAACCTCTGTTGTTTTAGTTGTTGGTGGAAGTGCACACAGTATAGTTTTGGCTCACATGGCCCAACATCCCTAAAAATAATATTGTTGCAGACCTTGAAAACAGTAGAAGAGTGACTACAGGACAGAGTGATGTAATTTGTGTATTTTTTTGTTTGTTTTCCTCAGGGCCATTTGGGGCTCCACCCCAAGCAGTGCCTGGCTTTGTGCCAGGGGGCATGCCAACATACGGGCAAGGCCCGCCAATGGTTCCTCCTTACCAGGGAGCACCACCGCGGCCGCCTATGGCCATGAGACCCCCTGTTATGTCCCAAGGCGGAAGATATTGAAGATCCTTCACCAGTCTTCAATAGGTTTGGCGATTCAAGCATTTTATCATCTACTGGTGTTCTAAAAAAAAAAAAGCCATCATTAAGCGTAATTTTAATTCAACATGCCTAAAGACGAAAAGGAAAAAAAAAACAGTTGATATACGCATGGGACTTTCAGTTTTGCTAAACGTTTATTTGGACTTTTGAGATGTTACAGATCATACAGTGTGGCTTTTTTCCTTCCCCTATGTTCCGTTTAGGTTTTTAGAAGTGAAGTTTAGTAAATATGGTTCGTAATAATTTGAAGCGGCTGGAGTTACGTGAACAGTACAGCACCTTTAATCAAGGCAAGTCTCTGTGAACCATACTACTGTACTAAATGAGTGAAGCCTTCACAGCACCTTTTTAGGTGCTGTTGGACTTCCATGTCCCCAGCTATGCTTGGTGAGGGCTTCAGTTAGCTACTGTTTTTTTTCCTTTTTATGCCTGTAAACATTGTCTGTATTATGCAAACTGTAATAAACTGTGTTGAAAACATAAGACTGTCTCTTCATGACAGAGGAAAGGACCGCTTCACGAAGGTTTGTACACAAAATGAATAAACGATTACTGTGATGTGTACAGTTGTGTAATATATGCAATACAGCTACATTCACATAGTCCTCTACATTTATTACTGTCATGTTTTCTGTAGATAAATGTACTTTAAGTGGGAGAACCTGATGTCAAGGAGGGATATAGAAGGCTATAGATGGCTCATATGTCCCAACACATGCAATGTATGGTAACTGCCTCTGGTTTCTGAAGAAGAGGAAAATATCTTCAAACGACATGGCTACCAAATGTTATATTTCCCTCTAATATAGTTATGAGTGTCTTGCTTGGCTGTTATGAAAAATGGGTGTAATTTAAAAGAGAATAGTGCCTCCAGGTTACTGTGTTTATTGTGCTAAACTGAGGATTTCTCTTCTCCCTGTAGCAATGCCATGGGACCGGCTGAGGTTGACTCTCACTGGTGCCCTGTACAGGCTGAGGCAAGTCTAATATTTTCCTCTCTTTAATTCCATACATAGGGGCCCTCACAGCCTTTATGGCTGTTGGATTTTAACGTCCCCAAACTTGTAGCAAGTTTGGTGATGGCCCCTGTTCTTATTTACATTAGAGGAGTCCTTTAACTAACCTCTTTGAGTTTATTTCCAAGGAGATGCCCACTTCTATATTTTAGGTCATCACCAAATGTAATGACACATTTTTAACAAGATTTTGGAGCATGTCTTTATTTAGATGTACAGAAACTTTACTTTAAATCAGGCAAATATGGGAGCCCTGGCTCTTTAAAATGTTTATTTTGCCTGTGAGATTAATGTTTTTGTTTTAAATCCCTCACATATTAATAGCATCAAGCAATCCAAAATCTTACTTTGTGGTAGTAGACTCAACAAAAATGAAATGTCTTAGTTATTAGAGAACAGTATATGGCCTCTGTGTTTCAGCATCAGTGTTCATAGACACCACTGATGTACCCGAAAATAGCACTGTGACAATGAACCCCATGTCCTCTTAACAGTAACATTTACAAAACAGGACAAAAATCCATGGACTGAGGTTACAACAAAACGGGTAATTTTTGTGTGTTAGTGAAAATCAGCCGGTTCTATACACGAGTACCGGAGTTTTTAGCTGATAAAACATGATTTGTACAAAAAACTCTCCTTCTGCTATTGTAGTGACTGGCTAACTGGTTGGTTTGCAAAATACAGTGGCAACTTAATTAATCTATAAGTCACTTTTTCTTGTTTTATTGATTTCTTGTACTTTTTTCCTTCCGCTTTGTGCATAGTCTAATTATATGACCGTATTATCTATATTGTTAATATAGGTAAAACCGTGTAGTTTCTAATAACTCAGCCGTCCTTTGTTGTTCTTTCTTGTTTGTGTAATGTATGCTGTCTTACACCCCTGATCTAGGCTGCATGCACTTGATAAACTATTGCTGACGAGTAGTTGGAATAATGTTAGGTTTTACCAATGCAGTTAGCCCATATGGTTACAGTGGTAAGTACAATAATTTGAACGTTAATGTGGTTGGACTGTGATAAAAATTATGCTTAGATATTTAAACTGTATTTTAAAATCCACGAAATATGTATACATTCTGTACATGTGATTGCACTACATACAAACATCCACATATGAATGTTGCAATTTATTTAATAAACATGATTACAAAATCACTTCCCAAATATGCAAGTATTGCTTTGTTCACTTTCAAAATGGAATGTAGACTTTGATCTTGGTTACAGACTGGGTGGTGGGAGGGTGGTGGAGATATGTCCCCTTCAGACCTCAATAGGAATTGGTAGTTATTGCATCGATTATTCAAAAAATATTGCAGGTGTGAATAGGCCAATGTGAATATATGAACAGGAGGGGGCAGCAGCTAGTGAGGTTAAATATATATAGGTATTTTCCCACAAATTTGTAATAAAGTTCATAAAGAAACTAAATTGCATGGCTTGTGTTTCATTTCCTTATGTGAACGTTTCTCAGTGGTTTCTCAAATCTTTAGGTTTTTACTTCCTGTACCGTGTGGTGTAACTCTTCAGTTAAGAAGAAGAACAGCCCACTTTCTTAGCCGCAATGAAGTTTCTGAACTGCCAGTTGTGTTGGTTTGTTTTTGCATGTTTTGGATGTCTCAGGGCACCATGAGAGCCTACTGCCTTCTTATTTGGATTTTACTGGAACAGACGCAGGGTACGTTACAGCTACTTCACCAAAAGTCAGATCACTTTTACATAGACTTGTATAGTGCTTTCATGTCTCTAACTGCTGTTCTGGAAAGTGTATGTGTTACCCCACGGCAGATATCAGGACCTGGAGAGAATATTCTGAAAAGTAGCTTTTTGTTTAGTTGCTTATATGGAAGATTTATTGTTTATTTAACAGCTCTTGTCAATCCAATACATAATCAGTGCTCGCATTGAAAATGCTGCATGATTTGCCACCCAAAACTGCCAGTGCATTTAGGTCCTGCATTCGTTTGAAACAGAGGTTAGCAGTGTTCTACTCATGTTTGCGTATTTTTTTATTAATTTTTTGTTCTCAGAAATGTCAGGATGTTTTCAAGTGTTATATTACCTGTTCTGAAATATAATAGTGAGCTATATGGTTACTTTATTTTTTGTGGTAAACATTTATTTCAATTCAGTAATTTCATTATTGTGTTGGTTTGGCTCAGGGACTGCAGCTCACACCTGTGTCTTTTTATTTCAGAAAATTAGGGTAAAAAAACCCAACCTAGATGCACTATGTAACTACACAAGCTGTGTTTTGCGGGGCTGCTGTTTTAGTGAATTTGTTTTAGGTTGATCAGCCATAACATTAAAACTACCTGCTGAGAGAGCCATTAGGGAACACTGTTTTCATGAGGGAGCAGACTTGGTCTGCAATAAGCTGGTACTGTCAGGGCCCAGGGTTTCCCAGCAGAATGTTCCCTGGAGCGTCACGCTTCCTTCTCGCAGCTAAGCAACAGCTGTCCACATCTGGTATACAAAGAAAAATGTCCATCATATCTGACCATCTTCCATTATGTTGTGACACAGTTCTGATGCTCAACTGCCCATTGTTAAACTGCCATGCGACCCTGTAAATAGCAAGCTGGGATGTCCTGTCACCTTTCTTTTGTTACCTGTATTAATGTTTTTGGCCTTTTGTGCTATGATTGCCCTTCTGTGTGACTGGACCAGACCGTGTGACCTACTTGCATCACTGAGCCCTGCGTGCCTAAGACCCTGAAGGTGATTCACCAGTTGATCTTCCTTTGATGACTTTCAGAGATGCTCTGTCCTTTAGCCTCCACAATTTGGCCCTTGCAGAATTTCTCAGATCCGTGCCCGTTTTTCTCGAGTTTCCTACCTCTTGACAGGTACCATTGTACCAAGATATCAGTGATCACATTTCCTGCAAGTGGTTGTAATGTTGTGGCTGATTGGTATGTAGTATGGTTTTTGACACTCCAGAGTTTTGTAACAAATGTAGCTAAAGTAGACATTAAGTATGGAAATATCATAGCCCTCCAATCTGTATGGTACAAACTAAATGGCTAAACCATCAGATGAAAACGGAAGCATTCAGGCCAGGCTCAAAAACGGCCTAGCCAGCAGTAACTTTCCGTAAAGACACTGCATAAGCAAGTTTGGTTTTAATAATTGCTAAAAAAAAAACCCTTCTGATAAATTGGGATTGCCTGGGTTTGGAAAATAAGCACATTTAAAACACTTTCTTTAGTGCCATTGTTAAAATGTGGAAAAGTGTGCCTTAATGCTTAATGTTTCTCTATAGCTCACATCCTTTCTTAAGTGACATTCGCTTTAAAACATTTTCTTTGTATTTTGTAGCCTTTGGACATATTTTCTATGTTAACGGCATCCAAGGAGAATCAGTGATTGTCTCCTGTCAGTCAAAGCAACAGAACACTCAACCAACTGGTTTTCGTCTGTCCCGAGAACCTTCTGGACCTGGAGAAAGGGAGTCAGTGGTTTCTGTTTCTGGGAGGAAAGTCATATCGCCAAATTACAAGGGACGCATCAAAATCTCTGAACAGTCAAGTCTGAATATAGTAAATGTTACTCTGTTAAACGTGCAGACTACAGATGCTGGCCTATATAACTGTGAGTTCACGACGGGGGAACACCAGAAAGTGGTAGATCATACAGTAATATTCCTGCTGGTTAAAGTTAAGGGTATGTGGATACGAATGAATATTTCATTTCTCTTTTCATTGCAGTTTCTGTGATCCGAAATGTTATTTAAATTCATGTACACTACCAGTCAAAAGTTTTGACAAGCATTCTCATTCTGCTGGCATTTTTCCAGTCAGATTAATCAGTGCAGTTTCTTGATTTCTTAATGTGTTTGGGACTATCAGTTGTGATGGTTGAGTTGATACGCAGATATTATTCCACTGCGGTTCTACTCCACATTAAAAAACACTTAACTAACTAGAACAAAAATAAAGTAATTTATTACCTCATTACAAAATATTTTGTTTTGTTGAGGCTTTATTTTTTGTTCACTGTATAATTCCACATGTTCATGTTGTTTTCAATGTTAATCTACAACATAGAAAATAATAAAAACTAAGAAGAAACATTGAATGAGATGGTGTGTCCAGAATTTTGACTGGTAGTGCATGTCTCATAGAGACCAAAACTTTTATCATTATTAAATGAAAATGTGAAATAGTTGTGCTATATAATATTGAATGTCTTTCCTCTGGTTAGCTTAAGTCGTAACCCAAATGCAGTGAATCAGTTCAGACAGGTTTGGTGTCTGAAGATGCTTTAATGTTGCCTTGTTGAAGCCAGGCTAATTTCATAACCAAGTTTTGTCCGTTTTTATGTCATGGTGTTAAAAATGATGTTTTGTTCAGGTTAATTAACAACTGCATAGTTTGAGGTGTGATGGTTTACACATACAGGTAATAGCTGAATAAGAATCTTCCATTTTTTGTGAGCTACATAAGCCTCATAACAAACTGATACCAAACATGTCTGATCTACATTTGAGGCGAGAAACTAAATATAGAATTTTGAGTCGCTTAAGTTTTGTGAAATGATACAGATGGATGTTTCCTGATGCAGGTGGAGACTGCTCATGTACTGCACATTCCTCAGTGGTCTACGCCATCGCAGTTGCTGTCATCCTGCTGTTCTTGATCCTCATAACACTTTGCACTGCCTATCATGTAAGAAACTCTATATATGGTAGTGATAAAAATGCTTAAGCAATAATCTGGAAAAAATCTAATTAACCACATTTCCCCCTCCTTACTAATTAACTACCAAGTGCTTCCTGTTCAGTGATCTAAATAGACTTGCTTATGTGGTTTGTATAATAAAAGTTATAAAAATTGAGCTCAGGATTTAGATTGCTGCTTCTGGTTTTAACTACACAACATCTAATAGGTTTAGAAATCATTTCTGTGCAAATAAGCTAATTAAAGGATCCAGAAAATGTTGGTTGATCAACTACATTTTGGAATGTGGGGGAAAGGCTTGAAATCTTGGCCAAACCATCATTCAAATCTGAAAACACCTTAATATAATTTCTTAGTCTGACTGCTCTGAATCCCCACTGTAAATCCAATGTATCGAAACAGCCCTTGTAATAAATGAATACTTAAATGGGGTTTTGGTGGCCTACTGTGTAGGATATTTGTCTCTGGACCAAGAGGACATGGGTTTGAATCCTAACTTCAGCAGACCGCCACTGGATCCCTGAGCAAGACTCTAAACCCCAAATTACTCCAGAGAGACTGCCCCCTGTAGTTAGGGAATGGAAGCTGCTGTGGATAAAAGTGTCAGCAAATTCTGTAAATGTAAATATTTACCCCATTGTTGTCACAGGCTGAACAATCTCCATATTAAAGCAGTGATGAACAGGATGCTCTGAAGCAGCCACACATGAACCTAAGGTCACTTTGCAAAGTGTTATGGGGTGTAGGGTCCCTAGTAAATGGCTGTGGACAAGTTGACCTGCAGTTTCTGGAGTGATGGTGCTTCATACAATACCTCACAAATTATTTGGAGTAGGGTTTGGGTTAATCATCCTACATAAATAGTAATGCACAGTGTGGCTTAATGCTGTCCAATCTTCACAGCAATGTCCTTACATTGAGTGAAAAGTCTTACTAGAAGAGTAGATGATGTTACAATTAAATTTTATTTCGTACCCTTGAGTTCAGACTTGATAAGTGTATAAGTAGGTGTCTGCAAAGTTTTGGAAACGTGGCATTTACAGATAACAAAAGTTGGTGGACGTAACAGTCCTACATCATGTTCTATAAAATAACCTGGGACTGTGAAATGAAACCTTTTTTCTCTGTTTCTTGTCTTTCAGAGAAAAGTCAGTTCTCACGACAAATACACGAAAGTGATTCCAATTTATGAACCAATGGGTAAAGTTCAACCAACTTGTGAGTCTTCAAACTCTGACACTGTCCACACGGACCCACCCGCAACCGAGCCAGTGTATGCTCTTCCGCAGAAAGTGGAAACACATGAATGCCACTATGCAGTTCCTAAAAAGTTCACCTCAGTTGCAGTTAAGGAAGAGGTTAACAGAGAATTAACAGCTGACCTTGATGAAATCAACTGAATTATTGCATGCACAACGTGCTGTTTAACTGCTAAGCATAGATGTGCACGTGTGCCTCCAAATCTCTTGTTAGCTATTGTTACTTTAAGACTCAAAGGTGCTGTAATGGAATGTAACAAATCAATGCGTTTGATCAGTCAGTTGTCAGAGACAGGACTGAACCAAATCTGTTCTCCTAATCAGATCACAAGAGATGAAATCATGCACATATATGCATTACACATGTTCATTTGGGCCTACACACGTATCTGTTCTGACCTATTCCATTTGGAACTGCTGATTAATAAACCCTTTGTCCATTTTATCAATGTGGGTGTGCTTAGTTCACATATTTTACTTACTATAGTCCCTTGATCAATATTGGTATTGGTGAAGTCATAATGTATAAAAAGTCTAGTTGGTTAACAGATTAAAGTCTGTAATTGTAAACTACTGACTTTATGTTCAGTGGACCTGCTAAAATGTACAATGAGTGTAGATACAGTGAAACTGCACCAAATGAAGTGACTGATTGTATTTGTTTATGTAAAGGTTAACTCATTGCTCTTAGAACAAGACTGAAAGGAAATGACAAAACATCAAATTATGAAGTGTTTACGGGACATATTAATCATTTTAAACATCTCTTGTTCACTCAAGTGTTTTTTACTTTTCTTAATTAAATAGGATTTTATTCAGTACTAATCATAAAGCAGAATGAGGTTCCTGTGTAGGAATTGAACAGACACTGACACGGAATGGTTGTTAGACTTATAGACATGTTGAATTAAAAATAATATGCAGTGGCAGTGGTCCTTTACTGAAGCTGTATATAATATTCATTTTAAACCTGCATTTGCATTCACTTTATGGTTGGATTTAATGCCTGGCACTGCTTGATTAAGTTTCACTCACTGCATGTTTTTAATAAAGTATTATTTGCTTCATTGGTTGTATAATGTAAATACAAACACCATTAAAGCTCATCTACATCAAAATCATCGAGAGAATTTTAAAGCATGACTTGTGATTACTGGAATAAGCGAGTCTGTGTTTACAATAACAATTTATGTACAGCCAAGAAAAAAAATGCAATTTTATTAATAGTTTGAAAGAAGCTCCATAGTTTCATGAAACATTTTTCGGTGCATGTCAACAATCACATTCTATGAGGAAAGAGAAATAGAGAAAAAACATTTAAAAGCCACTGACATTTTAAAATCTCAATACAGACGTATTTTTTTCTGTAATATTTTAAATCAAAAGGCAAAAGCAGCCCTGACCCTCGTCCCACCCGACCCTAATTAACACACAAAAGGAAAGAAAGAAAGGTAACCCCCCCAAAAATCTCGAAAAACAAAAAAGAAACAACAGACACCCTTGTCACGGGCTACAAAACCCCACAGTGCTTCAGAATGAGACGCTCATTGGTTTAGGAATACACAGCATGGCGAAGTACTGTAATATAAGGTTAATAAGAAACGCAGATAGGAATAATTTCAGGGGCAGGAGTGGGGAGGAGATACGGAAAGATGGAAGGACAAAAAAAGTCCCCAAACAAACCCGATGAAAGATGGTTTACAGGGGTTTTTGTTGTTGTTTTGTTTATATATATATGTATATACCCCTAGACCCAACTTGTGCATAGATCATGATCCTTAGAAACCAGCTAGCTTTCAATCCTTCAATTCGATGTAGAAAGAAATGCTTTTATACATTTTCCTTAAGTAATACCCGCCACGAGAGAGAGAGAGAGAGAGAGAGTGAGAGATTGAGAGAGAGAGAGAGAGAGAGAGAATGACAAAGGAAATAGTAATGCACAATGTTCCTGATTTCAACAGGAAAGGGACCTCATGTTATGAAAATACAATAAAGATTAAAACATACAGCACTTGTATGTTATTTCACCGTCTTGAACAATCGATCATTTTGTCTAAAATGTAAAGCAATTTAATATATAGATTTATATATAAAGCACTCCATTTTTTTTACGTTCATTTAGAGTCCATTATTTGGTAAATATGTAACTGCTACGGATTTAGAAACAAATCCTCAAATCTTCTGAAATCCATAACCTTCAGTGCTTTTTTTCCTTTATCCTTTTATTTCCCCCTCAAAAATAAAATCATAAAAAACAAAACAAAAACAAAAAACCCCCCAAAACATTACAATGGCGTGGAGTTGGTACTCTGGAACCCTTGCCTTCCTGAGACATGATCCATTTTTCACGTGTGTGCAAGATAGTGAGCAATTATATTTTTTTACAAAACAAAAACCAAAAAACAAAACATACAGGCTTCAATAGTCCATGAAATCGACGTCGACAACACAGAAGTCCCAAAAAAAAAAACAAAAAAAAAAACATGACAACACTGATCGATCCCAGAGTTCTGCAAGTAGCACAATAATCTTCATTCTGTAAAGTGTTTTTCATGATGGAAGTATGTCCTTCATCTTTTTTTTTTCTTTTTTGTTTTAAAATTCCCACAGTAATTTCCTCTTTCTTGAACTTCAGAAACAAAAAAAATTAACTGCTTGTAAACTGTTGGTGGCCTTGCAAAAAGAAAACGAACCAAAACAAAACTGTAGGCACCTCTGAAACGAGCCTTGTAACAAACTAGGTCTACAGACGGAGTTACAAGTCCCTCTAAACCAATCTATGGCCACGGGGGTTTTTTTTGGGTTTTTTTTATTGTTTTTTTTTTTGTTTTTTTGTTTTTTACTTTGCTTTTTTTTTAATAATCTGGCGAAAAATGGTGCAATACTCACAATAATCAGTTTCTTTATGGAATATTCCACAATAAAAGCCACTACAAGGTAGATAATCGTTACAGATCATAAAAAAAATTTTTTTTTTTCTTCAATAAGTCCTTGAGTAAACATTAACACGTGAATTGTCACCTCGTCCCTCTGTATTTTTATTTCATGTTGTAAGATTAGCTGAAAGAGGGCAGGCAGACACTCAGTGCAACGCTAGAAGCTAAAGACAACAATACACATCTGAATATATTTCCGGCTACTGACTAGCAAAAGAAAAAAATTGCAAAGAAAAAACATTATACTGAATTGAACCAAAATTTGGGAACAAACCTGCTGTAACACACACACACACACACGTTTGAACCGCTGAGCGCTCAGGTTAACATTCACTCTTCATACAGTACACACAGTCTTGTGCAAACACTCACGATAGATGTCGTCTTGCGTTGATTATTTTTTTGTCTTTTTTTCCCTTTTTTCAAACTGTTTTTACGTTCATTTTGAACTCTATCAAAAAAGCTCGGAAGTGTATGAATGACAAAATTACAAAAAAAGTTTCACATTACATTATTGGCGCTTCTTTTGATTCAAGTATTTGTATTTCATTTTATCTAATTGATATGTTTACACTTTGTTTTTGTCTTTTTTGGGGAATCTGGGTACATGGAGAAAGACGTAAGGGGGGTCGATTTAGGCCTGGGAAAAGTACATAAAGGTAAATTAAGTGTAAAGAGTGATAAAAACCAGTTCCATACATACATAGGCTTACAAATGTGTATGTATTTCAACCGGTATGTGCATATTCTACCCAAGACCTTCAAGAAAGGATTGATTTTCGTGCCCCCCGGAACAACGATTTTTTTTGTATGTGATTGATCCCTCATTTGCATTAGGAGAAGGTTTGGTGCTTTCGAAGGATCCGGTTTGTCCGTAGTGGTGGCTGTATGCTTGTTTTTCCGAGCTAGAGACAGACAGACAGACAGACAGACGGAGAGGCGTTCTGGATGATACAGCAGCTTGGCATTTGTGGGGGCCATCATATCCGTCTTCCCCACAAACGGATGTTCCTTTGACAGTCTGGTGGCTTCGAGTACAGCTTTAAAGCAAGGCAGTTAGAAAAATAGAACAAAACAATTAAAACCCCCAAAAAACAGGCAATAGTGATTGTTGCTAGTGTCACTCTCAAGATTGACAAAAAATGAAAACTTCAGGGCATTTAGCTGTTTTTAAGACTTGGTACCTACTGACGTGAGCCCCGTTCCGTCTCCTGATGAAAAAAAAATCCCATCCTGGAGACGTGACGATGTCCAGCTCTTGGACAGAATCCGAAACCATCGTCCGACGACTTTGGGGCTTTAACACAAGGCTTGCCGAGAGCAGCACTTCAGCCAAAGAGTGCATTGCAGGTTTTTTTTTTCTTATATGAAAAGTAGTAAGATATTTTTTTGGTTTGAAAAAACAATGTACCCGATGTGAACCATCTACAGTGCACCAAAGCATTCTGGAATAATCCCTGTTTAGTTCTCAGCAGTCCTTCCAGGTAGGTTTTTTTTTTTTTTTACCTGGGGCAAGGTGCTACCTGTCAGATTAGTTTTTTGTGTGTTTTACCAGGTTCAGCCTGCGCTCTACCTCTCCATTCACACCAGTATTACACAAATACAGCAAAACACAACACCCCCAGGGTTCCACAGAAATCCCATCCATTTGGTGGGTGGTTTAAAATGAAAGTGGTTTAATGATGAGAAACATTCGGCAACAGAAAAGCACTCTCCTCCTGAAGATGAGCTGAAGGTGGGGTTTTCTCTGAGCCTGCCCTGAGACTGCGAGCACAGACAGTAAACAATACGGGCCTGATGATCAACGGACTCGCTTTCAGAGGTGGAACCGTGAAGAGGCCACATGAACATCAACGGGAAGATGTTTACTCAGAGAGAGAGGAACGTCGAAGGAATGCAGAGAAGGAAGCGGCGGGTTCCTAGTCGATGGCTGAGGCCGCAAACTTCTCGGTCAGTCTTTGCATAGAAAAGAGAGCCAAGTCTCCGTTTATCGTTTGCTTTTATTACTGCGGCGATGGGGAGAGGAGATGTTCCACTTGCGCTGTCTGCCCTGTGTCTTCAGCACCAGAGGGAGTGTAGCCTTGCAGGACAGCGCCAGAACCTACAGACAGACAGTTAGAGAGGGGGTAGAATATAGAACGAGAGTGATGGAGAAGAAGGCAGCGGCAGGCTGAAATCATCTGATATTTCCACCTCGTTGCTCGTCCCAGAAGGGTTTACCCCTAATCTCAGTCCATCCGTAACAAAAACAAAACAAAAAAACAAAACAAAACAAAACAAACCTATCGTTCTAACAGCATAGCAACGAGAAGGGTTGCAAAGTTTTAAGCATCTCTTTACTTCCGAGTGTTCCTGCATATGTGCAGTGAGAGGGGCTGGTGAGAGCAGCTACCATTAAAGACCACTGCATGGACACAAACACAAAGCGCAAAATAAAATCATCATCATGATCATCATCAACAATTACAGCAACAGCATGTTGACAAAAAAAACAACACTGGTAATTCCAGGGAAAAACAAGAAATCAACATAAAAATGACAAGATCTTGTCCACTTCCAGCTAAAGTGATCTTTGCATGAGAAGAGAGTCTTTCGAGAGTGGAGTCGGTTGGAGGTCGGGTACTGGCGCAGTAGTACTGAAGGGCCAGTTCAGTTTTTGTTTGTTTTTTTTGTTGTTGTTGTTTTTTTTTTTAATGAAGGAGCTGCGCTAACACTCTAGCGCACAGCAGACAGGCACTCAGTGGCCATTTTTTCATCCAGGAAGGCGGAGCTCAGGCCCCGCAGGATCTGTGACGGCGCCGACCACACGCCGGGCGCCTCCAGACGAAAAGGCGAACGCTTTTGGAGTTTTACTGTAACAGTGATATTTACTTTGATATATAATATTTCAAAAAACAAACAAAAAAATGACATGAATGCTTCAGTATCAGTCTTGCTTTTTTGTGTCACTTCTTTCATCCTGAAAAAAAACAACCACCTTCATTTGCTACTATTAATGACGTCCATCCAAGACCAAGGAGGGACAAATAAAAAAAAATCCATTTAGAGTAAAAAAAAAAAAAAAAACAGCATGGAGAAGCCATAGATTGCTTTTTTCATTGCTTTTTTTCAGTTTCGCCTCTCCATGTGTATTTTTGTTGGCGCTGAAGGTCAAAGCCTTGCTAAGTGCTATGATAAAACCACACTTTCGTTCTTCTTTTGTTTTTTAAACCAAGTCTCTTTGTTCGGTACCAAATACGACATAAAATGCACCTTTGTCTACTGGGTTACGAGAAACACATTATTTGGTTTGAAGCCCCAAGTCCTCCCGTAGTCACTCTGTTGTCACGTATGTGTGTTTTTGTGTGTGTGTGTATATGTATTTTGAGGAAGTGCTAGTGAGAAGTTTCACTAAGAGCTCACACACACACACACACACACACACACACCACAAAAAAAGCTCCTTTTCCTCCTCTTAGTTCCGCCCTCAGTGGGTTGCAGGAGGAGAGAACTTCTTTGTGTTTTTGCCCCTACCCACCCCATCAGGCTTTTACTTGAAGAGGAAAAAACCCCAAAAAAACCTTCACCAGCATTAATAAGCACTGGACGGAAGAGTCTGTGGCACATCAGATGATCATGAATAGGTTTCTCCCCTTCATTTCTAGGTGGCAAATAAAAGTTTGAGGTCATTCTTGGAGCTGATAGAAAAATGAAGGAAATGACTGGTTCTGCATGGTGCATCTTGAAGTGTTTTGAAAACAGTGGTTAATAATACAAACAAGCACACACACACGCGCATTTCCTCAGCTGTTCTGCAGAAGACTGAAGCGGGCCCGACGTGGACGGATAGAGGAAAGGGGCGTGCTGGGGGAGGTCAAACGTGTAACGATCCTCTCCGCTGGCTCAAAAATAAGAAAAAAATAAAATGTGCAATTCTCCGACACGTCTCTTCAGTCAGCCCAGAGTGAGGGGGGGTGGGGCGGCGTGGTAGGGGCTGGTACGCAGTTAAGGCTACAGTTTAGTGCTTTTTAAACAGATGAATAAAAAGCAATGGATCCAGTCTAAAGGGAAAAAGGGCCAGTTGGAATGATGCGTTTCTTGTGAGTGGTG
>JBBMFX010000026.1:2287468-2298732 GCA_037832545.1 Rhabdalestes septentrionalis
CTCTCTCTCTCTCACACTCTCTCTCTCTCTCTCACACTCTCTCTCTCTCTCTCACACTCTCTCTCTCTCTCTCACACACACAGAATCCCCTGGCCACGGCCCGGTATCGAAACCCCTAACTCTGGAGCTTTGAGGCACAGCCTCTGTGGGGCCACAGATTACAAATACAAAGAAACCCTATTTTCATGGAACATTGAACACAGTTGTACATGTGGAATTCTGTTATTTAAAAAGTAGATTTTTACTTCAATAACTTTTCTGATAGGATATTTAATGATATCAGTGTCATAATGGAGATATATAATGCACTATAATGTTCATAAGACACACAGGTAATTCTCCACTACAGGAAGTGTGAGGGTGAGAAGACTGAACATTGGCGATAAAGAGGTAAATGAAACTATGGTCAAAAGAATTACTGTATGCTTTTATGGTACCTGAGGGGAGAGAAACTGAGGCACTTGAGCGCGTAGACTAGGCTGGGAGGAGTTGAGAGGCGGCACTGTTGGCTGAGGAGGAGGCTGCTGCTGCACGGCCCGAGTTTGTGCTGTTCCACTACTGCCAAACATTCCACTCTGCATCTGCGCACACACAGCGAGCCAGTGAGGAAACAACTCATTTTAAAAATACTTTGATCCTTGTTTAGAATCTACAGAAGCTAATATATTAATCCATTAGAACTATGTAGTATTATATTATATATAAATACACACACACAAAAAGACACACTACTGATCAAAATGTTTAGAAAACCCCAATATATTTATTTAGTTATTGTATTGAAATGTAAGTGGTTTAATGTCTCATTGTTCATTCTGCAAAAGTTCTTCCCAACTAAATTGCAGAAGTTCCCAAAAGCAGGGGCACTTTGCCTTCACTCTTCTGTCCAGATCACCCTAAAGCAGCTCGGTAGGGTTTAAGTCTGGAGACTTCTGGCCCCTCCATGTTTTCCTCACCATCTTGTTTTTTTTCTAAGGTAGTTCTGGCAGAGCTTGGACTTATGTTTTGGGACACAATGTTGCTGTAGGACAAACCCGAACAACTAGACACACACCTGAGGTACAGCATGATGCTACAGAATTATTTTTGGGTAACTTTACCATTTTAAACCTCTCGTAGTTCAGCACTGACCTTTATACCATTTCATGATATTCACTGGATTTGAACTGTTTGAATTTCAATTTTTAAAAAAAGCTTGAAACAGCTCAGTATTAGGACTTCGGCTTAGCACGTACAGTTGACATTGATTTTCTGAGAGAGGTTGAATTTCATGAAACAGCTGGAGTGTTTGTGCTGTCTCTTCTCTCTGCCTCACCTGTCTGTTGTTCAAGTTTTGCATGGCGACCCCGAGGCCCTGGCTGGGGAGGGCAGCGCTGGCCAATGGGAGCTTCAGGCTGGGAGAAGGCAAAAACGGTGAAGTTTGGGCATCGTCCACCAGTCCACCATCCTGCAGAGAGAGAAAAGCACCATTACACCAAGTCTCAAACTAACTGGACGTCCAGTGCATTAACCATTTACTTTAGTGTGCACCTAAACAAATGACGTTTAAAACAGTTTACATAATGTGTATTTTTCCACATTATTATAATAAATAAATGAGAAAATAGTGAAGTTTTTCAGTATATCAGTGAGTTCCTTGTGGAAGTGCAGTATTCCTGAAATGTCATCAGAACCCGGTTTGACTTTATCAATCCTTCATTAAATGAAATTAGGAGCTTCACAATCCAGATCCTCCAGCAGCTGATTGAAGAGGAATCTGGAACCGAACCTGTGTTCTCCTCACCAACTCACACATCATCAGCTACTTTTACACACAGAAGTAATCCTGATACTTTTTATTGCTTTCTTGCTTGTTTGTGTGTATTCTCAATCACACTGAGAAAAATGTTTGTAAATTATTTATATGGGTGTCTAAGACTTTAGCACAGATCTGTATGATACAGGAATATTCATGATGGTAAACATATTAAAACGCTAGTGTAAGAGGTGATTAGGTGAACGTTGTAGTTTATAAATGTGAGACTGAACACACTACTAGACAACCTACATAATGGTCAATTCACACCGAAACAAATGACTGTTTATATTTAATTGTTTTATAAACAGCTCTTCGTAGTTTTAAAAAATGACAAGATTACTGCAGTTCTTGAACCTTTATCCTGCACTACACATCCTGAATTTAAATCTCGGACTCTTGGATAGGAAGAAAAGGAGGCGGGGCTACCTTGTCCAGGAAGGCGGGGCGATCTGAGGAGGATTCTTTGGAGATGACTGAAGGCCTGCAGCCCATTGGTTTGTTGATGATGCCGTTGTTGTAGTCAGAGATTCCCATCCCCCGCTTATCCAGTTCAGTCTTTTTCTCTAGCAGAGCGCCTGCAGCACAAACACACAGAATCAGAAAACCTTACTGAACCCACAGGAAACTGCTCTGAAAATACAATACGCTATGCACACTAATTACACTATATCAAATAGACTAATTACACTGTTATGTACAACTAATACACTATGTTATACACACTAAGTATACCATGCTATACATACTCTGTTCCACTACTGTGTGAATGCCACCTTGTTTGCTGAACCACATGTTTACATGTTTAATGTTTACCCTCTTCACATTTAAATCTGTGTACTATGTATGCGCATTGCATAAAATCCCTCTGTATTAGGCAAAAGATTAAGGTTCCAAGGATTAACTGGGGTCAGCACACATCACTGATGAAGCACAAATACTGCTTTGAAGTCAAAAACATGCTTTGTTGGGGAAACACTCTTATCTGAGGATTTTAGTGCCATAGTTACTGTAACCAACTGGCAATCAAAGTAAGATAAACAATTATTTAACTAAACTTATGATGTCTGAATTTGATTGTCATTAAAATGGTATCATCTTACTATTTTTAGCTCCATTTTGAACTTCATTATGTTTTGTATATCTGAATATCAATCTGAATATATATACTGCTGGGCATGTTAATGTGGAATTATAGCGTTTATTTACTTAACACTGACAATTACTGTAGGTTTTTTTAATCCTTTAATTTTGAAAGTTTGATGATTTCTGTACTCGCGTATGCGGAGCACGCAGCTCTAAGTCCGACTGGTTTTCACGCAGGTCAGGCGTCCCATTACTTTTGACCATAACTCTAAAGCTGCTCTGCTGGGTTGCGGTCAGGTGATTGACTTTGCCATTAAAGAATATCCCATTTCTTTTACTTGAGATACACATGGGTTGATTTCACTGTTTGTATTATCGATTTGCACTGTAAAGTGACTGACCTTTACACCAACAGGGACTATGACACTACACTCAGACACTTAGATTTTAATATGGAGTTGGTCCCCCTTTGCAGATGCTATAATGCTCTGATTCTGAGGGTAACAAACTAGATAAAACATGACTGCCTGGCAGTGGAAAATAGCTTTGGTTTTATTTTATTTGATGAGGTTAATGTTTAAGCTGAGAATTACAGAAATATTACAGAAATAACTGTAACTATGTAACTGCCTAAAAGTAAAATATCAGATTTTATTTTCGATTTTAAACCATTTTCCCATCCCCTCCTCAAAATCAAACTATGGACGACAAATAAATGGTTCAAAACAAGTTTTAACTTTATTTTGCTTTGTTTTTTTTTCCTTTATGGCTACAGTGCAATCTGACACATATCACCTCCCTCCGTGCCCCGTTCTTATCATATGGCACTAGGACAGGGGGGTCAAGCTCCAGTCCTGGAGGGTCCGTGTCCAGCACAATTTGATGGTTGTCCTCCTCAAACACATTCACAAAGCCTATCAACAACCTGGTGACATGAACCATGTGCTTGTGAGCAGGAAAATCACCAAAACGTGCTGGACACCGGCCCTCCATGAAGTTTTACACCCCTGCACTAGGGGATTAACAGAAAACTGGTACCAGCTCGGTTCAGTTCAACTCTACTCAAATTCTTTGCTATTCCATTACTAAAATCTGGTCCCTAGTACTTGGTACAATTCTTCGTACCACCTTCGTACCGCCAAGGTTCCAAGCATGCTGCACCGATACTAAATGATGACATGTCCATATTATTGTTTACTGATTGGTGGCTGCTGTAGCAACCTATTGCATGAAAGCAATACTTTAACACTAAGTGTCAGAAAAAATACTGGATTTTGGCATCAATATTTCAAAAGCTTGCGGCTTAAAATGAGTTAAAGGTAGAGATTGTAAATTAGAAAAATGTTGGGCACTTTGAAGAGCCAAGTGTCTGGGTACTTGGTTCTAAAACGGTTAATTATAATAGGTAAACTGTAGGTTCGAAACCAAACTGAACAGAGCAGAACTCAACTGAACTGAATGGCGCTGGTACCAGTCAGTTGAAAACCTCCACATGAATGGTACCAGGTGCCAGATTTTAGTAATGGAAAAGCAAAATACGAGTCGATTTGAACCGAAACGAGCTGGTACCAGTCAGTGGAAAACCCAGTAAGAGTCCCGGTGTTTTGCACGGGATCTGAAACAGCACCACCAACTAACATGGCTAACGCTAGCACTGCAGGGATTCGGCCAGTCGAGAGGAGCTTAGTGCTGACGATGCTTAAGTTGTCGGACATGAGACTGGTTTGGACTGTGTCCGACGGCACAAAACCGAACCAGTTCCACATTTCGGATATAGAAATACCTTTCTTGGGCACAAACACCGCTACAGTGATTGGGTTCAGCGGCCTAATTCACCCTTGTAGAATGGTGCATTACATCCGCTTTTGGCGCGTAATAAAATCAATTTTCATAAAAACACATCGTCCTGAAGTGTAAATTTGAATTAGTTGATAAAATCGATATATCAACCACCTCTCCTTATTTGTTTGAAGTGTTTGCTGGCCAAATATTATTGCACAATTGTTAATATAGCAGCATTTTTTAAAAATTGTGCAATACATGGGCCTGTCACGATAAACAATACATCAATTAATTGCACGATATTTAAAATGAGGTTGATCATTTTCATTTGTTTGCTTTCCAACGGAATTCAATGTGGTCCATTGGTCTCTACCGCCCCCTCTCGTTTCCTCAGGGTAATGAGGCATGAACTCTCTTGTGGGTTAACCTTGCTAGACGCCTGGTGAGAAAATGCTAACTAGGTACACATTTAAGATCTGAATACCACTTACACCACTGCGTACGGCCGTCTCACTTACAGGACGGCAAAGTTATTTTTGCAGAGATTGGCACTTCTCAGAACCTCTGAGTCTCATTTCTCCTCGTTTATCCTCAGAAGCGTGATGTGAGACGTGCAGAGAGCCAGTCCGGTTTTAACATGCACTCATTACTCGTGGCTTTTCTAGATGGGGCAATCACCAATCTCTGGGGAACTTCACAGTTAAATAGGGTTCAATGAGAGCATTACAAAGATCCCTGGTTTGTCATAATACCCTGAAGACGAAGACGATCGTCTTTGACAAAAGTATAGGGACATAGTTTAGCACGGCTGGACACATTGCTACTCCTGAGAGATCCTGCATTAAGCCACACAAGGTCAAGGTATGCTGACTGTCTTACAATGTCTTCCACTCCTAGGGTTATGTGATCTTTAGAAGTCAAGGTTTATGGATCTTTGAATGGGTGCATTTGCATTATTATGTCATTATCATTACATCAGTAGAAATGGACACAATGACAATATTATGGTTTATCGCAATAATTTCTGGGACAAATTATCGTCCAGCAAAATTTGTTATCGTTACAGGCCTAGCAATACACTACAACTGAATTACTTAATTGTAGTGCATAACTATGCAGAAAACCATGCATTAAATTTTTTAGCTTTGCCCAGCAGTAATACACACACATGTGTAATGTATACATATTATTCATATATATACATATATACACAGTTGCAATCAGAAATATTCAACCCCTTCACCGCAAAATTCTTGATAGTAATGTGGATGAAAGTTAATGACAGTACATGAAAAAAAACAACAACTCATTAAACAACAAAAAACATTAACTGATACATATTTGAGTTCATTTGACAACGGAACTTGACTTAACTTTGAAGATCTAATTAAGAATGTAACTCAACACATGCATGTGCAGTATTATTCAACCCCCAGCTTCAATACTTTGTGGAGCATCCTTTAGCTTTTATAACTGCTAACAAACATTTTCGGTAAGTGCTGACAAGCGTCTTACACCACTTTATTGTAATTTTTGCTCATTCTTCACAAGCAAAAGCCTCTAGCTCAGTGATATTTGATGGCTTCCGTGCTACAACTGCCTTCTTTAAATCCCACCAAAGATGTTCAATTGGATTTAAATCTGGTGACTGAGAAGGCTATTCCAGGACGTTTCAAGATCTTTATCTCAACCAAGCTTTGGTTGATTTGGAGGTGTGCTTGGGATCACTGCCTTGCTGCAATATCCAGTGATCACCAAGGTTCAATTTCTCAACAGAAGGCATCACATTTGTCTTTAAAATGGCCTGGTATTTTTGGGAATCCATGATGCCAGGTACACGATCAAGATTCCCAGTTCCTGCTGCAGAAAAACAGCCCCAAATCATCAATGACCCACCTCCGTGCTTGACCATGGGGATGGAATTCTTCTGATCAAAAGCCTGGCTTTTCGCATGCCAAACATACCTGTGGTCCATATGTCCAAACAGTTGCAGTTTGGTTTCATCGGTCCATAGAACTTTCTCCCAAAACTCTGTAGCCTTATCCAAATTCCTCCTGGCATATTCAAGTCGACTTTTAACGTTCCTTGTGGTCAAGAGTGGAGTGCGTCTTGGAATCCGGCCATAAATTATACAGTGCACGTTTTATAGTTGCCACTGAAGCACTTGTACCAGCCTTCATCAGGTCATACTGGAGTTGTCTTGCAGTCACAAGAGTTGTCCTGACTAAGTTGCTAAGGGCCCTTGATGAAATTTTGGGCTTTCTTCCATGGCAAGGCAGGTTTGCAGCTGTTCCATGAGTTTTGTACTTTCTTATAATGCTCCTAATGCTGTCTCTTGGATTGTTAAATGTTTTGGAAATCTTCTTATACCCAGAGCCCTTCATGTGTGATGAAATAATCTCCTCTCTCACCTTTAGAGGAAGCTCCTTTGTCTTCCCCATGTTTGCAGCTCACCTTGAATACCTTCATGGGTGGCGTTTATATATGCATCACAGCTGAAGCAAATGAAGGATCATTATAGAGTTGCCAAGAGCTTAATTCCCAAGAGCTGTCATTTTATAAATTTTTCTGAACGTTTTTTATGGCCCAAAGTGGAGTCCACTTTGGGCCATAAAAAAAGTTCAGAAAACTTTATAAAATGACAATATTATATGGGGTTGAATAATTGTGATATGGCTGTCTTAACAAAATATACTGCTACACACAAATACTACATCTTTCATTTTCTGTGTTGATTTTATGTTTCATTCAACTCATAAAGATGTCATCTAAAGTAGAATCTTGCTTTCTGACAAACTTTAATTGCTAAATCCTTAAAATCTTTGGAGGGTTGAATATTTCTGATTGCAACATTTTTTAAAGTGTAAAGTTGACTTTCACCATATAGTGATATTAGTGTTCATGCTGCTTCTACTTTCTTCTTGTTCTGTCCACTTTGCTGCTGTAATAATGCAAATTTCCCACCTGTGGGACTAATAAAGGGTTATCTTAACTTATCGTGGGTTAACACTCACTCATGGCCTGGTCAAGGTTCATGTTGTTGCTCTTCAGAGCTTCCTCTGCAGGGTCTCTCTGTACACAAACAGACACGACACATTTTATAATTATGACTGTACTATTATGGCATTACAAAAGCCCAACTGATCAGTGTAAATCTCTCTCTGTAACAAAATAGCAACAGTTGAGTATAAATATAAATAGTACAGATACAGTAAATCTATAAAAATACAGAAACTCTGAACACATATTCAAGTACAAACGTAACATGGACGTGTTTTTGCATCATATAAGAGTGATAGAGGCAGTGCGATAAATTGAAAAAGTCTGATCTGGCTGATCTTGCTTTAATTCTGTGGGACTTATCTGCTAAAAAACAAGAAAATAAAATCGCTGTTGAATGATACTCACAGGGAAGCCCATGTCAGTTAGCTGCTTGATCAGACGGTTCATAATCCAGGCATCGTCCTGTTTGTTAGGAATCTTACCCTATATAGAAAAGGCAGGAAAGAAAAGAGAAACTGTAACTTAATATAATCAATGTTCCTTTATTGTTGTACTCACTCCACTAATGTTTTAAAGTCATAGTTTGAAACCAGTTAAGCCGAACTATCAGAGGTTACTTATCTAAAGAAACCTCAGAAATTATTCATCTTATTGAATACATTTGGGGTAAGGTGGGAAATGTGTACATTTTCACCAAACCAGTAATTTAGAGACAGAAATATGCTTTCTCAGTTGTAGCTGACCTTTTGTGGACCCTTTTTGGGTGGGTTCCCCCAGGAGCTGCAGGACGAGTTGCTCTCCTGGGAAGCCGTGCTGTTCCACATGTCGCCCTCATCCTGCTCCCACTGCCCCGCCGACAGGGACACATCCTCACCACCTCCCCAGCCTTCTTGCATAGGTTTAGGGGCTGCAAAAACAAACAAAAAACAAACAAACAGACAAACTTTAACATACTTGAAACGACCAATGAAACATCATCTTCTAACAGGCATCTTTGTTTCAGTGATTCGATGGGAGCACGCATTGCATCCATTTCAACACTAGAGGGCAGTGTGGTTTAAAGAATTTCACAGAGAAACTAGGCAGACATCTTATTGAGGTGTTTGATAAGTAACCAGCCTAAGACCTGATATAAAGTAACAGGGATACTTGAATGTTCAAGCAATACAGTTTACTATTGCATATAACTAATGAACTACATAATTTAGCCATAACAACTACATCAATTAGCCACAATGACAAGAGGTGGGTTTTACTAGACAGCAAGTAAATCATGTGGACAGTTGTTTGACACCTCCTTGCAGATCAAGTACTGCCTTCGTAGCATCAGTGTTCCCTAATGGCAGTGGATTTTTTCAGCAGTAAAGTGTGCGCTTATGGCAAATATTGTTCAGGGAGGGTTAAAAAACATGATTAGTTCTAGGCATTGGCTTTTCTAAATTCCCCAGATCTGTGGGGTGTGCTGGACAAACAAGTCTGATCCACGAAGCCAGTGGTTTGAGCTCTAATAACCGATATCTCAGAAATGTTTGATGACTGTAAGCCTGGTGGATATATTCAACTAGCAGGAGCTGGTCAGCTAGTGTTATGGCGATCTATAACTGAACAGGCTGAAATAGTTTGGAACCATAGAGAGGGTTGACCTGTAAAATGATCAGTGTTGGGCAAGTTACTTCAAAACTGTAATGAGTTATTTATTACTTGTTACTGTCATTTCAAAGTAATTAGTTACATTACAATATTACTGTATTTAAATTGTATGGCATTACACTACTATACCATACAATTACTCTCGCCAAAATAACTGGAAATATGCATTTGGCGTGTAAATAAAGCTCATGACGCTCAATTAGCTCATAACAAATCCAGTGGAAGACGACAGTACTATCCGGCGTTAGATCAGTTGCAGGTTCACTCATCTCTGGGGTGGCCAGATTTGGGATTGTGAAGAAGAGGACGCCTTAGCGGGACTTTCTTTACCAGCTGGGCCGGTCCGGGGTGTTACATGTTTAATGCGCATCTTGGCCGCATGCCTCTGGACTTTTAGGTTATGACAGATGCCCGTAATGAGACGAATATTTAGGCACCTTAAAATCCCCAAGTATTCTAAAATTCCAGCCGGATGTTGGACACAGGTCTCAAAAACAGGACATCTCTGTCTGACTACAAGAAGACTACCTAAAAGAAGTGATATATTTTGCATGGATGTTTCTCCTCTGCTGATCTTGCGGTGATTTTGTATGAAGGTGCGAATTTATATGAAGGAGAAAAAAAAACTTCTTTCCGGTTTAAAAATACATTGTAACGCATGTTACTGACATTTGTACAAAGTAAAATATTACCAGTTTTTGTTCTGTACATTACTGCGTGACAGCAAAAAGTTACTTTTGTAACACATTACTCCCAACACGGAAAATTATAGCCAATGTCTCATGGTGTATATTGTACAATACAAAATTAATCTTGGATTTCTTAAAAGACTGTTATCTTCAAACAGGGAGATGAATGTAGTTTAAGGAAAAGTTCAGTAAACAATCAAACGTAAGCAATTGTACCTCAATCACAAATGTAGTCAACAAAAATGGACAGAAGATTAAATTCTGTGCACAGATTATTACAGATAACAGTGCATCATACAATGTCAGAAACCACATAAGTAAGTATGTTAGAAATTATTTTACAACTTGACAAGGTTTAAGACAAGTATGTAGCAGTTAAGGCACACAGTACTCTGGTGGTGGGGGATACATTTCACTTAGAATTCTAATGCAAACCAAACCTTCATTTTGGACACCAAGTGAGTCTTGATGGATTGACTAAGTATAAAGTAAGGTAGATGTTGTGTACATAAGATATTGCACTTTAAAATAGCAGTGAAAATAACAACCTGGCTTGCATGGGGCAGAGCCCGATGGCACGTTGCCTCGACCATAGCCTTCAGGGCTGTTATCAGCCCAGCCCCCGCAGCCTCCAGGAGGTTTACCCCAGGCTGACGTGCCGTTGTCCACACTGGATGCAGGGGGTGCCGGCTCTCCCCACGAGGGTTCAGGTTTGGAGTGGACATTCGGCATCTCCCCCCAACCTGCAGAGAGACTGAGAACCTCAGGGACAGTGTCCATACAAGGACTTTGTCCACATTCTTTATTTATAAGGCAAATATGCTAGAGTTCTCTACTTCTATACTCTACTTAAATTATTGTTACTGTTTCTGTGAAATGACTCAAGCGGAAATTACTGCATCTTTCCACAGAACAAACTGGAAACAAGAATAAAAGTAGAAAAAATGCACAAATGCTTAAAAATTTTACTTGAGTTCAGGTAATGTAAATATTTAGCTTAAGCTAATTATATCTATAGACATCCTTTTTACTCATTTCTTTCTAAACTTTGCTCCTTAAATGGAACTGCGAGCAGAAAGTGCTGAGTGCAGTCCAAGTGGACAGCAGATGAAGCCTGTTTAATTCTTGGCACCAGCAGGCCTGAAGGGCAGCCCTGAGGATGCCAGGTCCATACAGGCTTATGAGAGTAGGTGCAGAGCAGGAGACAAGCAGCAGGGGGCGGCGGATCTCAGTCTGAAGGTTAAAATCTCTCAGATCCG
>JBBMFX010000026.1:2347610-2361014 GCA_037832545.1 Rhabdalestes septentrionalis
CTGCCCCGCTACCTCACTGTACCTCACCTGCCCCTCTACCTCACTGTATCGCACCTCTCTCTCTAGCTCATTTTTTGTTATCTGCTTCTCTACTTCACTGAACCTCCCCTGCCTGCACATGTTGAAATGACTAAATGTTTCTCTATTTATGACTTCTAATACTTGTGATTTTTGTAATGTATGATGTCCTCGCAAACACTGTTCACACAGCTAACACTGCTTAAACTGCTAACACTGCAAACACTGCAAACTCTGTTAACACTACAAACACTACAAACACTGCCTACACTGCCTACACACTGCTACTACTGTTAACACCACTAACACTCCTGAAAGATGAGGGGCCACATTCCGGTGACTGAAACATAATAATTACAAACCCACAATCAGCTCTCAGAAATAAAGAGGGTGGGTAAGCTGAGAGAGAGAAACACAGGGACTGAGAGAGAGTGAGAGAGATAGAAATGGGGAGGGAGAAGGAGAAAGAGCGAGAGAGCGAGAGAGACATAACATTAAATCCACCTGCCTAATATTGTGTTGGTCCCGGTTGTGCTGTCAAAACTATTTTAATCTGTCAAGGTCTGGACTCCATAGGACCTCTGAAGGTGTGCTGTGACATCTGGCACCAAAATGTTAGCAGCAAATCCTTTAAGTTGAATTGTTTGTGAGGGGAGTCTCCATGGATTGGACTAGTTTATCCAGCACATCTCACAAATGCTCAGCTGGATGGGGATCTGGAGAGTCAACATCTCAAGCCATTCCTGAACAGTTTTTGCTGTGTGGCAGAATATCATCCTGCTGAAAAAGGCCACTGACATTAGGATATATCCTGAGTTCCCAATGAATAGGTTGATAACTATTTTTATGCAAGTTGTACAAGTAACATCCACATGAATGCAGAATTCAAGGTTTCTCAGCAGATTACTATGCAGAGCATCACGCTCCCTCTGCCGACATTCTTCTTCCTATATCTGTTCCCCGGGTACCACCTTTTCCCCGGGTCCACTTAAGACCAGGCCACCTACTTCTTCTATCACTCCATGCCATAGTTCTGTTGCTCACATGCCCTTTTTTGGCAGTGGACAGGGATTAGCATGGACTTTCTGAGTGGTCAATGGCCTTTACATTACTTTACATTATATTATATTCATTTGGCAGATGCTTTTATCTATTGAGACTTACAATGCGAGGAAACATTTTGACAGTGTGAGAATCAGAGCAGAAGCGCTAAATCTGTATCTAAGAGTAGTGCCAAAAGAGACCATGTGTGTATGGATGGCAGAGTCAAATGATGTTGCTTGGAGGAGCAGAGTAGGAACATTAAACTGAATGATGGGAGTAAGGTAGCTGGGTGCAGACCCATATGTCACTCAGTACACAAGAGTAAGCAAACTTAATTTGCGCAGCCATGGTTTTCCAGTACAGGTCAACCAGCAGTGAGGGGACATGCAAACGTTTTGTTGGTTGAAGACCGGTCGAGCTGCTGTGTTCTGAAAGGTTTTCACTGTGCAAGCTGAAAGACCCACTAGGAGGGCATTGCAGTAATCAAGGTGAGAGATAATCATGGTCTGTACCAGGAACTGGATGGCATCCTTAGGTCTGGACTGATTTTCCTGATGTATAAGTCGATGCAGCATGGCCGACTGACAAATCCAGTTTATTGACAGGTGCCAATTTTAACATCATAATCAACATTATTCCTTTCACTTGTCAGTGATTTTAGTGTTATGGCTGATTGATGTGTATTACACTGGTACTGCAAGTTATTCATTTATCTAGATTACTGAGGGAGTGCCATACAGCTGCTCAAACTCACACAGGCTACAGATTAAAACGTGTTTAAGAAAATTACTTATTATGAAGAGTGCAAAGTTTAAAGCAATAGTTAAAAAACCTGTCATATCCACCATACCAACATGTAGTCAGTGGGCTGAGATATGTTTACCCTCTGATGGTGGTTTCTTTAGTTTTGTAGCTGCAAGACTTTCTCTATAAGAAAATAAAAGCTTATACTCCACCAAGCCTGAATCATCAATCCCCTGTCATTATTCTCAATTGGAGATTTCCACTCTGGACAGCCTAAGACAGTTGGATTCTATGGATGGATGATATGGACAAAATATGAATATTTCAATTATATTGCTGTACCATAGTGAGTCTAGTATACCATTTCATACTCCCCAATGTAGGGCCCTTTGCAGTACTCCTTTTGTTCAGTTACTGAAATAAACACGGTGTTAATCAGAGTTGTGTGATGTCAAACAGTTCTGTGTAGAGAAACGTACCATTTTCTTTACAGTGGGGGTTATTGAAGCCAGGGGTGCCGACCTCTAGAACATAAGTATAACGATTCTATTTACTACAATACCTGAGTATCTAACATACATTAATCTAAGTTTTTATATGTATATTTATATATATATATATATAATACATTAAATTGTGAAATAAATGTTACCATCAAAGGGACTATTTGAACTATTTCTTATAATAACTGGAAAGCCATTCATTATTAAGACATCTGTCTGGAAGCACTTTGAATCCAAAATGGCTCCCTACTCCTCTGGAGGGTGCTATATATTCCAGGCTATACACTTATATAGTGCAAAGTTTGTCCATTATAAACTTTTATACACATGACTGAATCGTCATTGGCTAATCTGGCACTTTTCCATAGGTCTACAAGAATCGATTTGGACCTAAACTTTATACTGTAATGGTACAAGAATTGTATCATATTTTGAATTTCCAGTGTATCTCAACCCAGTAATGCAGTGTTTGGCTCTTCTTTCCACAAAGTTTATGGCAGGTCATCATTCCAAAAACGGCATCCATGGAGTCAAACCGGCGAAAAGTTCTTCTGTCTGTCATCATGGCATAATTTTAACCAATCAGAAAGCAGTGACACAGTCCTGCAACCCAACAGACTGGGTAGCTTTATTTTCATTGAGAAACATTTGTTCATGGTTCCTCGTGCCAGTGGAAAGCTCCGTTGTTCAGATATGTTTTACACTTTTCAAGTGCAAAAAGTATGCAGTAAGGGAGCTGTTTGTTTAAGTTTGCTTAAGCATTTATGTGGTACTGATCCAGTGGTTTTAACTGATACCAATAGTAATACATTCATTACTTGTTAGCTACATTAGCCTCATAGCTCTAGTGCAAACTAAGAAGTGAACTTTTGGCACCAAACATTGACACTGAAATTTTTAGGGTGATGGGGAAGATGTGTACATTAGACTTTTGTCTAAAACATCATTCAAAGTCAATGCGTCCTCGCTCCTTCTTGTCCGGGACTTATCCCTACTTTCCGAAGGCCATGGCTAAAGTTGAGGAATACTCTCTGAATGAGATCAGTGTCTACACACACGGGGCCAAACGTGCTGCGAGAGAGAGAGACTACATGATCCAACATGTGTGTGAGTGCAGTGGGGTGTGTGTGTGACAGTGACTTTGGCAGCTCCTACATTCCACTCAAATCATTGTGTACACAGTGTGTAGAGAGGGGTTATAAAACAGAGCAGATTACAGAGGACAAAAACGCGCAGCTTTTTCTCAACGTGAGGCCGTGGCGTAACCGCCCCGCAGTGAATGGCGAACACAGGCAGCTGAGCTGTGTGAAAGGAAGTGAAACGTTAGTCTACAAAAGACCACAACAAAGAACACATTTCGACAATGCTGAGGCACTTCGGTAGCGCTGAGGCCGAAGGAATGCTGAATTCTCAAGTGTGATGTGAGATGTGCAGTCAGAGGATTTGTTCATAAGTAGATCAGCATTAGAAGCAAAAATGAATGGACACAGCTGGTCGTTAATAGAAAGACTCTGGACAAGCTATCTAATAGAGTTATGTACTGGGTTATGTATGATATGGACAAAATACTAGAGTCTTAGTTTTAATTTTATAGCAGCACTGAGTTCAGTACTGTAACCCCACAGTTTTACGCGCATCAGGTGTCGCGGAATCAGTTATATGCAGAATGTTTTCTTTTAAGCATATTTCTAAGTTATTAAGAAAATTTTTATTTACTATTTTTGTAACAAATATGAACGTAAATTTAGCTACATTTCCATGTAAAATATAAATGCTTTTATACTGTCATGAGAACAAAGAAAATGCTTTCGGGAATTAAACATGCTGTACCCAGAGCAGGGGCAGACTGGGACTAAAGTTTCTTCACCAGCCAGCTGAGTTTCTGCATCTCGGCTGAGAAAGACAGGCCGACGCCACTGTGTACTGGGTAGCTGTTCTTTTACAGAACACACAGATTGCCAGTCCACCCCTGACTCATCTTGAGAGTTTCTCTTGTTTTTCGTTTTGTTCTTCTTAAAGCCCAGTAATTTTATTAATGTAAATTAAATTAAAACAGGTTGTTGATCTCAGCCACTGTCCAATGTCTGCTTTAATTGGCGGGTCTCTACAATACAACTCCTCCTTAAGAACCCTGAATATAACGCGCCACTAATTAACAGTAAATTATTGATGTTTAAACACTTTTAGAGATTACCATTTTATTAATAAATTGACACTAATTTATTACTGTATTTACCAGTTTATACCAAACAAAACGACAGTGCATACCAAGGAAAACATACATGCATGAATTACAGTACAGTCTGTACAGGGGTAATTTACATCCTAGCACTGCGGGAGTTCAGTGTAAACTGTACAGTATGAATATGGGTTTACCTTTATTTTTTCATTAAGGGTATTAAAATGAGTTTAAAATGATATGAAAGTGTTTTGGGATCATATTTGTGGGCATATTTAGGGTTAACACTATAAAAATAGGCATTTGTAGGCATTTTATTACCACAACATTGCATATTTTCACTATATCCAATGCTCTTGGAATGTAACCCCCATGGGAACCAAGGGGTTGCTGTATGCCAATATTGTGATACTGCCCTGTGTAAAACTGATTGCACCCCTCTAACCAATCACAGTGCACTATTTCAAACCATATGAATGGTTCACTTTTTGCACCATTTGAAAATGTTATAGGAATGGTGCATCCATACTGCAGTTGAAATATAAAATTGTGGGAAATAAAGCCAATTCAGTTAAGGTACATTTGTTTATAAAGTACATTTTAAAACAACACAAGATGAGCCAAAGTGATGTACAAATGAAAAACATAACACAAGGTTAAAAAAACCCCAATAAAAATCTGTTACTGACACTCTAAAGCCACAGAAAAACAAATTAGTCTTTAAACGAGATTTTAAAATGTCAATAGAGGGATAAGGCCTAATTTCAAGAGGCTATGAGAAGCAGTTTACTGGAGGACCTAAGAGATCTTGGTTCAGTGTTTGGGGTGAAGATATTATCACAAAAATATTGTGGAGCTTTAAAAACCAAAAGTGAAATTTAACAAATCGCACTGGAAACCAGTGGAGAGGAGCACATGAGAAAATATAGTTCCTTTTCTTGTACCAGAAAGTGCTGGGTTTGTTAATGCATGATTACCACGCTAACACATTATTTACTAATGAACTTAATTTGGGCAGCCATGGGGGCAGAAGTAATTTAATGTGGGCAGAAATTATTATATTTTGCATCAAAATTATTTTGAAATTTACTGAACATACTAACTGCTTCTGCTGCTCCCTGATAAAATGTTTCTGCTGGTCCCTGTTCAGAAAAACTGTTGCGGTTGCTCGGAAAGTGCCTGATATTCTGTTCTGATCATGGCTCTGGACGGCGGGTGCCAGTCCAGAGCCTGAATCTATCGATTCATGCTACCTTGCCGAGAAATGCTCCTTTAAATGTCTACAGTTCATAAGGTTTATGGTCATTTTATAACACGGATAATGATGAGAAACAGACAAATAATATACATAATCAGAGAAAAAATTATTATATTGAAAATGTTTACTTATTAGCAATATATTTCATGCCGCCTTGTCAAACAATACTACCTTGAAGCTTATTCAGTTTATACAGTCAGTTTATAACACTAGTAATGATGTGAAATAGGCACATAATATGTTTTTGAAGGTGTATGTGAGGGGGAGTTTGTTATAAAAGACCTATGGCTATCATTTTTCTAGCGCCCATGCTCTGGACTATGAGGTGTACCTTGTTTTTCTAATACAAACCACATAAAACATAAATGCCCTGCAGCGGCAAATAGCTTTGGCGTTATATACAATTTGATTACATTAATGTTCAAGTTGAGAGTTACACATATATTTGAACTGCAACTGTGTAACTGTGTTAAAGGGAACAATGCTGTTAAAAAAGCTACTTATTTGTAAATGTTATTGCACTTGTGTTCATGTAAAAAAATGAATGTGCACAATACACTACTT
This sequence comes from Rhabdalestes septentrionalis, assembly GCA_037832545.1. NCBI lineage: Eukaryota > Metazoa > Chordata > Actinopteri > Characiformes > Alestidae > Rhabdalestes > Rhabdalestes septentrionalis. The sequence continues at coordinate 2,353,921 of JBBMFX010000026.1, forward strand.
TTGAATTAATTTACATATGATTAATAGCATGCCCAATTTTTAATCATTGCCCAGAATGAATAAAAAACACAAACAGAATGAAGCACTTGGAACTGTGATCAGTCACTGGCACTGTGATTGATTAGAGTGTTAAACTGCATATTGTGACCTTTTATACAGTCAGTATTGCAAAGTCTGATATTACAGTAATGATAACCAACATGAATAACAACCTCTTTGTGCAGTGGTTTGTGTGTAGCAATACTTCTATTATAAAGTGCACTAGTTTATTGCATTCATGATGTAAAATATCACTCCCTATGTCACTATTATGTGTAACAGTATCTTTATTAAAAACAACTCCAAACCACTATTAGTGTTACTAGTAAACTACAAGTAATTTATTTATCAATATTATTTATATCCACCCCTCTTACTGAACACAGCATTTTGTGTATAGGGCAGAGTGTATTTAGTACCGAGTATTTTTTGGAGGGGCTCTGGAGAAGGTCAGACTTTCTCCCAAAGGTAGCACAGATGAAAAGAGAGATGGTTATGGTAATGGGATGCAAAATTTAGAAACAAGACAGTTAGGATGTTAAAACAGAAGGAGGAGTTAATTGTTTTCAGCACACATAGTAAAGCACTAACTGTGATAAACTGTGGTATCAGGTGTGACCTACTAAGTATTTCTTTCAGGCCGTTCGTACGGAGAACACCTAGCAACCAAAAAAGGATGCTCATCATGAACAACCCAATGGAAATGGTCCAAGTCCAAGACCAGCTTTTCATGAATCAATCAGTCTGGAAAAATCATGTTTTGTTCTCACACAGACATTTTACAGTGCAAAAGACTTAGACACATATGCGAATAGTTTAAAGCCATTTTCTCAGTATTTGATAGTGTCTTTCTGTCAGCAAAGTGAACATTAGAATACAAACAAGCAAGAAATCAAACAGTATCAAGATTTGTTTTGTAATAGAAAGTAGTTGATACTGATTGAGCTTCTGAGGAGAACACAGGTTCGGTTCCAGGTTCCTCCAGCCATTGTTTAGATTGTGTAACTCCACCAGCAGCTCCTGATTGAATTTATGAAGGACTGATCTGATACTGGACTTCCACAAGAACACACTGATATACTGTACATAACACCACTATTTACAATAGAATGTTATTTGTATTTATACTTTTTGTTTTATTAAGTATGATTAGTATATTACTATGGCAATATATGCTTACTGCTCATCTACACAGTTTTTCAATATAATTGTCACTGTTGCGTTTTGCACAGTAATGTATATAATATAAAATTATAAAATAATACATATTGTTTTGTTGTTCATGCCTTTTTAATTGTATTGTCTGGCTGGGCATTTGCTTTCAGCTCTCCTTGAATTATACAGGCCATCAACTGAAATCTGGCCTCGTATGCCAGGAATGGAAACATGGTCTGCAGAACCAGATCAAGATTTCCGATTTTTTCAGTCATAGCACTGGATGGAACATGCCATACAGTTACTGATCTTTGGGGGGAGTTTATAGCTTCACATGACACACCCATCCAGCCTCTAAGTGGCAGAGCTAAAGTAAATAATACAACCAGGATAACTGGCTTTTTCCTATCTCTTTATCACCCTGGAATCCAAATATGTTTGGGTGACTGCCAGCCTCACTCATAAATCTCAATGATTTGTTTGTAGATATTTCCACAGTGCCCATGACTCTTCCTTTTTATGCTGATAGTCAAAATTACAGCCATGCATGACCAGTGTTATAACTGTGATATACACATGCCATTACCACCAGCTCTCGCAGTTGTGTGTTAAGCTTAATATTGCAACTTTTAGCAATTTTCCAAGTCCACCTTAAATGGTACAGTGGTGTCACAGTGTAACTGCAGCACTTGTTTTTAAGGTGGTGCAGAAAAATGAGAATCAGAACCTGGCGAATATGATGAGATGGTCCTTTGGACTCACCTGAAGTGGATGATTTCCTCATGTTCAGCAGTAATTAGAGGTTTGAAGGTGTAAATGTACAAAAAGAAAAATAAACCGTAGTCACGATTTAGGCTAGAACTAAAGACAAGATACTGTAATTTCGTGATACGTCTCGAGCACACGTTCAGTCCTCACGCGCGGTAAGTTTTGGCCCCGCCCCTTTAGTCTTCGTGTCCACAAGTCCAGTTTGTGTTTGTTTAGTTTGTTTTTGAGAGCGTTTTGGGTCCAGTGTCAGCGTTAGAGTTCTCCTGGAGGAGCAGAATCCCGTCGCCCAGGGCTAAAGCGACCTCACCTGAAGGCTGACTCCGCCCCCTCACACACCTGAACACACCTGATTTTTTTAAATCGTGTCAAACTCAGAGGCGCTTCCTGGAGGCTAAGCCAAGGGCACAGGGTGAAACTGTCAGATTAGGGATCAAACATTTATTCAGTAAAAAATCGCAGTCCTGAACCCCAAGGTGAGGAATTCATGAGAGAAACTTTTTTATTTCAGACCTTCACCTATAATCAGTCCTGTTAGAGAAGTGTGATTTTACTTAGCAAAGAAAGAAATACTTAATTAGAGAATGTAAGGAAGGACAGAAGGAAGGTGAGAAAGAAAGAACAAGGAAGGAAGCAAGGAGGGCAAGAAAAAAAAAACGATGGAAGTGAGGGAGGAAATAATGAAAGTAAGAGAGACAGAAGGAAAGAAAGAAAAGACCACTGTCTAATTTAGATTATTTACAAGGTGTGTGAGGTCGTCTGACTTGTATGGTCAGAGGATTACTGGAGGGAAAAAAAGATTAGTTTTTTATTTTTGGTGTGGGCCTTTTTCTCAGTTTGAGGTTTTCAGTGCATCAATAAATCTCAAAATCTAACCCGTAATTAGCATTAATATGGAACAAGAAGGGTCAAATGAATATATCTGTGTAGGATTTCACACAGAATCTGCTCTGTGTCACTAGTTCTTTACTTTTGGGTATAACAACATGTATAATAAACGTATTTTTAATTTTCTTAAATAAAAATTTGTTTCAATCTCTAGTGTAATGATTTAAACAGAAATTATCAGAGAACTGTCCTCTGAGGTGTAGGTGTGTGCCAGCAGGTGGTGCTGTTGACTGGTAATGTGCATGATATCTTAATAAATTCATTTATTAGTCAATTCACTCATATCACAATAAATTATTCATGTTGTCAAATCAACATTTTAACTCATTATCACTGTTTTCATTTATAGTTCATTCAAATGACCATGGGATAATGAGCACATAAATTAGCAGTGAAATTTCATGGCCTGTAAGTTCATTTTAATAATTAAAATTCTGGTTATATTCACGCTATAAAGTAAAATCGTTTAAATTCATCAGGGGGCCATTGGAATAAGGTGCGCTGGGTATGAACAACATGTACTAAACATTTTGAGTCTGTAAGTGTTTACAAAACCCTGTTTTTCAGGGTTTGGATTAGGCCCCTTACTTCCAGTAAAGGTCAAACATAATGCTTCATCAGACCAAGACATTTTAGACAATGCCATGATTCCAACTTCGTGAACCCAGTTTGGGGACGAACCTTTCCTATCCCAGCACGACTGTGTCCCAGTGCACGAAGCGAGCTCCATAAAGACATGGTTGAAAAATTAGACTGTCCAACCTGACCTCAACCCCATGCAACACCTTTGGGATGAACTGGAACAGAGATTGTAATCCAGACCTTTTCATCCAACATCAGTGTCTGATCTCAGAAATGCTTTACAGAATGAACGGCCATAAATGCCCACACAAACTCCGAAATCTTGTGGAAAGCCTTCCAAGAAGAGTGGAAGCTTTTATGGCTGCAGGGGCTGTATTAAAATATATGCTTCTGAATGTCATTGAAATCCAGGTATGTGTGAGGGGCAGGCTTCCCAATATTTTTGTCCACTTTTTGGCTCCTCCCAAACTTGAAATGTAGTGCTGTGAATATGCGGTCACTAAACAACAAATCACTTTTAGTCAGTGATCTTTTTTCCACACACAAGACTGATTTCCTGCTGTAAACTAAAACTTGGTTAGATGAGCTGCAGTGAATCGGTTCTGAATATAACTGCTCCCCCAAACTTTAAATTCCTTAAAGTCTCTCACATGGTCAGGAAAGCTGGGCCGAAAGTTACACAGGGATACATTTCAATGCAAGCTCTTGTAATTGGGTTAATTTCGCTCTTTGAATATCTCTGTATTGTCTTAAAATGCTTGCTGATTATTCTGCTTATAATTATCCACAGGCCCTGAAGCACTAAAAAATGCTGCTACATTAACTCAACAGGTGAATTTCTGGCAAAAAGAAATGCTGCTACATTAGACACCTTTGAAGTCACTCGGCATGGGAATGACTCACATTTGAGGTCACACACTGGTTATCAGTAAACCATGTCTCAGTTTTACTTCTGGCTTTAACAGATCATCACTGTTTCATTTGATGGATCGGTTTCAACTATAATCCAAACTGGTGCTAGAGCTGTCAAATAGAGATCCATCATTAAAAACACCAGGGCTGATTTTATGATCTCGTGAAGCCAGTCAAATCAGCAGAGCCTGTAGATGAAAGTGTGACACATGTGAATCAGAAAAAACTGCCATGCCATGGAGCCTTTCTCCAGCTAAATAAAGGCAAAATGGATAATGATCTTGTTTGGAAATAAAGAGGGAAGATCAATTCTCAGTGCCTACCTGGAATCTAGAGCACTTTAGACATCCAGTCATGTAAAAATCTTGGCATGATCATTGATCAACACCTTTGTTTTGGTGATCAAACCAAACCTGTGACAAATCAGAATTGCACCATAAAAAGCTAAAAATAGAGACTTTGTGTCCAAACAATATTTATCCATGCATATATTTCCCCCAGGGTTGACTATTGCAAAACTCTCAATGTCAGGTCCTTGCACAGACCCCAATTCAGTATAGGATTTATTGTGTGTGTCACTCAATAGTTTGTGCCCAAATCCATCTCTGATATTTTTGGTATTTATGATCCTGGTGGGTCTCTTAGACTTGCAGGAGTTGCTCAGCTAGTGGAGAAAAGATCTAAAACTAAACCTGGTGAACTGGTGTTTATCCACGATGCTATCCAACCAACTGCCCATCAGAATCAGACCTGCCTGCACCGACTGGAGCTTTAAAAAGCTGCTAAAACTGCAGCATTTCAATTTTTAATTAGTGATTTTCTATTTATTATTTTGTTCTATTTTGCATTCTATTCCTATTCTTTTTAAAGCCCATCGACCGAACTTTTGTGTATGATAACATGGAAATACTGAACTTGAGCTTGAGCATGACAAAGCCTTTTGTCCCACTCAAACCACATCCAGCTCTTTTGGGTTGGTGTCAATATTTTAGTGTTTCCCCCCCAAAACCACAGACTTGTACTTTGAGACTAGGCATATAAATCAACAAAACATTACCAGGACTGCGCTGATAACTGGATTCCTTCATATTTATGAGCTTGTTCCCACAAAAATTGATTCTATGTCAGTTTTTCTACTCCTAAGGTGTGTTTATGAATAAATCTATATCCTGTTGTCTAAAAAGCCTGTTCTGCTACACACTGATATTTTGTTTTGTGTAGCTCACAGTAAGCCATACTGTGATCTAAATCACATCAACCAATCTTGACTTCAAGTGTTTGTTAGCAACATTAGCCTTGTAGCTCTAGTTAGTGCTCCACTAAATGTACATTAGGTGGAAAGTAGATTTTTCGCTAAGCCAAACCTGTAACACCAAGGGCATAAATCTTAGACCCAACCAGCATATAAATGTTGTGCTGGTCTTTACTGCACCTTTGTGCATGGTGTGAGGTTTGAGTCCAGTTTTTACCTTTAGTGTTAATGACTGCTGTGTCACTTCTGTGAAAAGATTCTTCAGCAGCAGGCCATACTGTTGATTATTTTAACTTAATTGTAAAATAATCAACATGTAAAACATGTAATATTTCATATCTGCCTTCATTATTTATCATTGCATTACATGCCGTCCTTACTTCTGTTTACTTTGCTGTACTAATATGGTACAATGCATTGGACTGTTGCTACACTTAAATGTAAAAGCTTTTACGATACTCAGCTTTTACATTTTACCTTTGACTAGTGTATCTGTTAAAGTTGTTTTAATTTTTATTATTGATTTGTTTTAAATGACTTATTTTATAATGTTTGCACAGCCATTAATGAGGCGGTCCAGGATACATTTCACTGCGGGTTGAAGCATACTTGTTATGCATGTGACAAATAAAGGATCTTAAACTTGATCTTGAAACTGCTTCAGTTCTCTCATATCACAGTTTATTTTTCTAAATGTACTAAAAGAAAGTTCTGCATATAAACACAAGTTAACCCTATGGAAACTAAACAATACTCTTTTAAAAGATTCTATCTTTGAGGAGAAAACCTTGGGAATCTTTTTCTGAAAACTGGAATAAAGCTCAAGAAGAGAAAATATTTGACAAACTTTGGGAATATAATCAATTCCAAATTCCTAACTTTGCAATTACAAGCAGTAAGCAAATAGCCAGAAAAAAGTTACAATTTTTTTATTACATTATAGCCATCTATGAAAACGATACCCTGGCGCAAGTTGATTGATGACTGTCTGATGATGGCACAGGGTGGAGCAGATTCAAATGGCTGGAGCAAAGTCAAAAGAACACTACATATTTAAATAATTTCGCCAGTATCTGCTTTGTTTTCTCAGTGCCATGTGACTATTTTGGGTCTCAGCTCATATTTAGTCTATGTCAGTGGTGGGCAGTTCCGGTACTGGAGGGCCGGTGTCCAGCACAGTTTGATGGTAGTTCACCTCAAACACATTCACTAAACCTGACAATTAACTGGTGAGGTGAACCAGGTGTTTCTAGGCAGGGAAATCAATAAATCGTGCTGGACTACGGCCCTCCAGGACTGGAGATGCCCACCCCTGGTCAATTGATGGTCCCACCTAGACTACCAACTGTGGGTGTGGCCATAAAACTTAGAGTCAGAGTGAGGGTGAAAAAATAGCTATTTATTTAAGGCTTGAGGTGAGAAAAAAAAAAGCAGACTACAACTATAAGGCAACCCTGGGAAGCAAAATAACATAATGCTAGCCTCTCATTTCAACAATGGA
>JBBMFX010000026.1:2366569-2376826 GCA_037832545.1 Rhabdalestes septentrionalis
AAAAGAGACCACTTTTCCCTTTCTTCTTTGCACTGTTTCTACAGTTTACGGCAGCGTTTGTGTGTGTCAGTAAAATACACAGGTGTCTATACTTTTCAGGACTATTCCAGTGTGAGCTACGTAAAAATAAGAAATGTCTCCATATGTTTTGTGAGTGCAGTAGTGTGTTTGTGTGTGCATGTGAGTGCAGTAGTGAGCTTCACACCTGATTCAGTTTCTGGTTGATAAAACTGTCACACATGCACATGCTCTGCTCTTAACATCACTGTTTTAATTGTTGTGATTGTAAAATAATTAAGAGTGTTTCATAATTTAACCAAGGTATTTCCAAGGTATAATAATTTGTTTCTATGTATTATTTTTAACAGTTCTCCAAATATTTTTGGTTTGGAATTTTGAATCGTATATCGTCTCCAGCACCGGACACTGGAATTGTCATACATTTTCCTGTACAGAAGCTCATCAGGTTTGAAACAACGAATCATTGGAAAAACCATGACAATGATGGACAGAATATAGGCCAGTTGCAGTAAATGCAGTATTAAAAGGGAAAGAGGCTAAACAACTTGAAAAATGATGCTACTTTATATAGAAATTGGGCGAACTGATCTAGGAGTTAGTTAAGCATTGAGGGAATACTCAGTGGCCAATGGATTTTTTTTGTCCATGTACTTTTATACAGTGTGATATTTCAAACTAGCAATGAATCAAAACTTAGATAACTATTAAACACTTAAGATCTGGCAGCTGGGCTGAGAACCTGGACTGTATCATCAGATTGCTATCAAATGAAGGAACAGCTCTTGGAACTTGGACTCACATGATACCTTATTGAAAACTGATACATTTTCATTCTCTGTGTATTCCCATTTCTGGAGTAAGGGGTTTAAAATTGCTGCAACTATTCTGCACAATATTAACAGCTAATAATATTATCAGTTCTTAGTGTGCTTTCTGTGGAATATTCTCAAAAATTCATGCTCCTTTGAAAAACCCTGTTGGCTCACTTTTGGTCAGTGATGTTCATTTCCTAACCAAGATTTGGACTAATTGGAGGCTTTGCCCAAATGTGGTCTTTTTAATAGCTGACCCCACCATATCGTCCTCCGTCTTCCCTCTTCTTCCTCTCTCTGGATCAAGAAGCCCCCTCAGGCGAGGGTAGGCCTGCCAGAGCCTGCTCCCAGATGGCAGCATGAGGAAGGAGACATAGAGAGAGAGAAGAGAGAGAGAAAGAGAGAGAGAGAAGAGCGAGAAAAGGAACGCCTCGGTGAGGTTCAAAGACAAGGCGAGTCCACGTCAACGCCTTTGAAGTTCCTGGCAGCCGCCAGACAGCAGGAGACAATCTGTCTCTGCAGAGAGCCACCCAGCCTCGGCAACCCTTAAACCGCCCTAAACCCTCTGGCTAGTCTTAATACACACAAAAACACGTGTCAAGTTTTCTCATAAGACTGGCAGGTAGAGACACCTGATGAGTAAGAAGGTCACGGAGTCAAACTCACATTACGTGACAAGTGCTCACTGTTTAGTTTCTACTGTTTCACTTTTCACCGCTTGTAAAGGTAATTGCCGTTCATGCCGAAAACTCAGTTTGCTCTTTTAAAAAATTGTTGCATTGCACATAAAAGCAAGTTTGAAATGAGGGAATTAACAGCTATTAGTCATCACTGTGAAAGTTCAGGCCGTGGCTCCGAAGAGCAGCTTTAAATTCCATGTTATGTGATACAAAACAAAACGGTTAAATGATCCAACATACACATTGTTCGCACTGTAAAAAGAGTAGGTAAAGTGTTTTAAGGTCTAAATTAATACAAAATGTTACTTTTGCACAAAAACTGTAGAAGAAGACTTTTTCAAACTTGAAGATTTTCATATATTTCATATATTACAAATGTTTGGAAAAGAACGGTTGAATTTGTAAACAACCTTTGAATCATTTAAAGATTCTTTAATTAAAATCACACTAGGTTCCCTTTTATTCAGTGTATTGAACTGAATACACGTAAATAAATTACAAATTGTTTGTTACAAGTCCTTTTTGGGGTTAAACTGACTAACTATTTTATAAAAGTATCCCAGCATATTGTCCCAAGAATTGTGTTTTCTTTCTGTATTTCTGTATCAGTTTCTCACCTCAGTACAGCACAACAGGTGTGATGTAAATATGTCATACACACCCCCACTCCAAGAAAAGAGGTACACTGATGGATCACTGACATAGAACTTAATAAATTGCGATAATATTTGACTTCCCAGCATTAATGTTAGCTATGCAGCTTCTTTCTGCATGTGTCAGACAAAGTATTTTTAAATAGCTTCCCACCTCCAAGATATGTTCAGGTCTGTTTTCAAGCAAGCTATAAGTACAATGGAGATCTCTGGAAAATATTTTTCCAATTTTTTTTACAGGCGGGATGCAGATGATGACTTTTCCATTTTTTTTCATTAGTTCACCGTTTTTTTAAGTGAAAAAGGGAAAAGATAGCTTTTCATTTTTTTAAGTTTGAATTGATGTAAAATGAAGGTCTTACTTTAACATTTTTATTTGGTTTCATGGACCCTTTTCTAAATGTACACTATATGGCCAAATATATGTAAACCTTAAACAGCACACCTACATTACAGTGTTGGATATTCTTCTCCAAACTGTTGCCACAAACTATAAAAAGGTGTCTATGTCTTTTTATACTGGAACTAAAAGGCCCAAACCCTGAAAAAAATCCTCCAAAGTGAAGTGTGGCCCAAATCAGGGTCAATGTCCAGCATAGTTTGGTGATTTCCATTTATAATCCTTGGATCTGCAGGATCTGCTCAGCTAGTAGAGAAAAGAGCTGAAATTAACCTGGTGAAATGGTGTTTATCCACTATGCTGTCCAACCAATTGACCATCAGTATCATATCTGCACCAATTGGAGCTTTAAAAAACTGCTAAAAATTGCAGCATTCTCCTCTGTCTTCTTATGTTGCACTTTTTCACTTTTTTTAAGTATTCTTTTATTTCTTTAATATACCAAAACTCTTAAAACTAATATCAGCGTTTTTGTGGACAGCCTAGAAAGAATTTCATTCCACAGAGAAATGTGAATTCTACTGTACATATGACAATAAATATTTTGAATCATGAATCTTGTATTCTATTCCCAAAAAGCACACAGACCCTTGTTTATTTTAACGGGCTATATAAATAAACCTGACTTCACTAAACTTGATGTTTATGTTATTCCTTAGACATCAATCTTTTATCCAATACAGTATCTACAGATAATGTTTGTGGAGATTGCATGTATAAATGCTTGATTTATTTTATTCTTGTTAGCAAAGGTTGCAGCTGAAATACCCGAAAAATAATTCAGTAATTAGAAGGGGTGTCCTAATATTTTTGAAAAATAGTGGAAGTTTCCACATGGGTTCTCTTAACGGATTATTTTTTGTTGTTCAGAGGGCACAGGGTGCACACAGGCGTTACATACTTATATTTTTATCTGTCTGTGAATAGAACTATAAACTCATAACCCCCACCACATTTCGCAGCTTGCAGTTATTTGAAGCTCCACAGCTGATGGGCAAAGATGTCACAGAGTCCAAGCCAAATTAACTGGCACCTAGATTTATTGAAACCCAAAACATCTGAAATCATTTGAAATGAGTAAAACATGTTCGCTTGCACATTTTTTTTTATTGGCTCAATTTACGATTTTAAAAACTCTCAATTTACTTCAGGAAATCAAAATGAGGGCTGGGAAAAATTATTGGCACCCATGTTTGGGGTTTACTTTAATAGTGTTTTGCAATTCTCAACCACCCAGCATCTCCCTGCACAGAGCTGACTTTCTGCACCTTTCCAGAGATAGTCAGCCTCAGCCTCCATCTGTAAGCAATGACCTAATTTGTTCTGTCCATCCTTCATATTTTCTAAATTCAAATGCTCAAATCACTTCATCTTTTAACTATTCTTTGGTGTCAAAGCATTTCCTTTAACCAAAAATGTTCCACATAACATTTAAAAATACATTTACTTCTGTATTCTGAAACCAACATTTCCTTATATTTTTAAGTAAATGATATAGTATATAAACATTGTTTACATTTCAATACCAATTCAATTCAATTTTATTCATATAGTGCTTTTTATAACCCGGTTTTCACAAAGCAGCTCTACAGAGTCCAGGCCCTAGTGAGTAAACCAAAGGCGACAGAGGCGAGGAAAAACTCCCTCAGCTGGAGGAACAAATCTCAGGAGGAACCAAGACACAAAAGGGGAAACCGTCCTCCTCAGGTCGACCCAGATAGAAAGGAAACACAATCTTTACGGAGATAAATAACAAGAGAAGGCCTTCATTAACAAGATTATCGACAGATAGGCCCTCTATGGCTAACAGAGTGGTTTTCACTAAGTGTCCAGAGAAGTAATTTTTAAAAAGTGAATCTGAGAGTCCGTAGGCCATAAACATTTGGATCAGGAGTATCGATCTCTGCTGAAGCACTAGTCAGTGGTTGCTGTGTAAAAGGGCCCAAGTGGAGGCAGGACCAGTCAAGGGCAGTTTCCCAATGAGATCAGTCCAGCAAATTCACAGCAGTTCCCCTCAGAGAAAACAGAGGAGAAAGTTAGTTTTGTTCAGATTTTCAGAGGATTCTTTATATATGTGAGGAGCCCAAGTTAAGACCCCAACATATCTAGCTACAGTAGCCTAGTTAGAAAGTGCAGAACTCAGAGGTATGATGGGCATGAGAGCCCCCTGGGACACTGGCGTAAATCCCCTCCTCGATCAAAAACCTAGGTGAACATGAGGAGTGGTGGGGTGACAACACCTGTGTCCCAGTTCACTTGAATTCTCTGAAAATCGCCTCCCAGCTCTACACCTTCCATCTAACAGGAAAAGTTAAATAAAAAAAAACCTGACTAAACAAGTTTGTTTTCAGCCTGAACTTAAAAACTGATTCTGAACTGAGTCCCAAATGTTGTTTGGAAAAGCATTCCAAAGTTTGGGGGCTACATATGAGATTTCATAATTCTGGGTAGTCAGCACCTTGAGTTCTGAGTGACCCCAGAGGTTCAAGCGAGAAGATACGTTCACATGCGAGGCCATTTAAAGCTTTATATGTCATTAGTGGAATTTTGTAGTCAATACCAAATTTGATCAGTCTAGATACTATTGGACTAATGTGGTCTAATTTCCTGGTTCTAGTGAGGACACTAGCTGCCCCATTCTGGACGAGTTGAAACTTGTTTAGGTTTTTGTTGGAGCAGCCTGACAAGAGGCTGTTACAATAAACGAGTCTGGAAGGAATAAAGGTGTGGATGAGATTTTCTGCATCATGGAGACACTTCTTAACAGCAATGTTTCCTAGATGAAGGAGAGCTAATACATATATGAGTGTCAAGTGAAAGATCGGGATCCATAATGACACAAAGATTCTTTATAGTTAACATTAGAGAGGCTGAGGAACAAGCACGATCAAGCATTAGACCTGACAATTTGTTTCTAGAAGCTTTCAGATCTAGAAGAAGGACCTCAGTTTTATCAGCGTTGAGTTAGAGAAAGTTCTGTGACATCCTGTCTTTTATATATTTAATACAGTCCCCAATCTTATTTAATCGAAGTTTATCACTGGTATTTGCAGAGATTTAAAGCAAATTCCAAATAATCATCCCTAAGGGCAGCATGTACAAACTACATAAAAGAGGTCCTAAAACAGAACCTTAAGGGACACCATATTTTACTTTTGTGGATGCTGAGGATTCCCTGTTAACTTCTACAAACTGATGGCGGTAATTCAGTTATGATCTAAACAAGGATAGGGCAGTTCCAGTGATTCTGAGAAGGTTTTCTAGTCTGTCCAGAAAAATTATCATGGCCAGTCATGCTAAATGCTGAACAAGCAGAACAAGCAGAGAGACAAATCCTTTGTCAGCGGACTTTACTAAGATTTCTGTGGTATGATGAGTCCTGAACACATATCCTGAACAAATTTTTTTATATATATGTTTTTTGTGTGGTAATGAACATAAATGGTGGGCCATGGCTTTCTCAAAAATCTTGGAAGGTTAGAGATATGTTGATAGTTTAAGAGCTTGCTTGGAAGTTTTAATTGCTGCTAATTTATAGTATTTCCCTGGATAACCAATACTTAGTGATGTGTTTAATACTGATAGAAGAGGCCCAATGATTACTGGTAGGACAGCTAGTAGAGGATTTTAAAGAGAGAATAATTGCAGAAAGTTCTGTTTTGTCAGACTGGGTTAAAAGACTTCAGTTTCTCAACTACAGCTGAGATTTGAACGGTATCTGCATCTGCTAAATCAGGTGGCAAATGTGGTTGATTCGAATTCCTAGACTGAATTTCTTGTCTTATTAATCTTGCTTTATAATTGAAATAGTCAATAAAAAGGCCAATAGTTTGTTCAGCCCTCTGGTCACACCAGGCTCTGGGATTTATATTTATAGGGGCTTTGGACCGACAATAGATGTCGGTCAACCATTGTGCAAGATGGGGAAGCATTGTGATCAGTGTGACATCTGGTTATTGTTTATGAACTTCTTTGTTTGACGCACGAGCCTTGATTATTTCTGGTTTTTGAAAATAAAGAAATCATCATGCTTGGTTGTCTGCAAGAGAACCACACGAGACACGACAGATTGACCGACCAAGTAAAGAAGGGCAAAGAACTGGCAAGGGAGGAGCCGCTCCCCCTGGGAATTGGTCCTGGGGAACGCGACTCCCGCATACTTGCAGGACTTGGGCTATAGGTGGCAATGGAGTGAGGTGAGTGGGACCCAGTGGGGTTGTGAGCTGGCAGGGAAGTGTCAGTTTTCCACAGCCGAACTGCTGTGTGGTGGAGAGTCGGCGGATGAGGAGGCAGAACCGGGCTTCTCGTGGGACGGATGGGCAGAGACCCCAATTATTCCACCAGAGCGGATCGTGGACCCTCGTGTCAAAGGGCAGCGCAAAGCTCCGCCCATCGAGGCTCCAACGAGGGCTCCGTCCCGCGTGATTGAGCAGCGAGCGCTGCAGTACTGCCACCCCATAGCAAGGGAAAGAGCTGAGTCACGCCCGACTCCAGCCCCCAGAAGCCGGCAGCTGCACACAACGCTCCCGAGCGGCAAGATAGCGCTCGCTAGCCGCCAGCAAATGCCAGAAAGTGTCGCTGAACTTCCAGTGCTCTCCGGCGCCGGAGAAAGCCCACTCCAGCAGCCCACGTCGGCCCCAAGGCGGAAGATGCAGCTCACAACGCTCCCAAGTGCTGGAGAAAGCCCGCTCCTGTCGCCAACGCTGGCTCCAAGGTGGAGGCTGCCACCAGCGCTCCCCAGCATCAGCGAAAGCCCACTTCAGCCGCCCACGCCAGCTCCAAGGCAGAAGCCGCAGCTCACAACACTCCCAAGCGCTGGAGAAAGCCCCCCCAAGTGCTGGAGAAATCCTGCTCAAGCCGCCAACGCGAGCTCCAAGGCGGAATCTGCCTCTGAGTATTGTTTATGATCTTCTTTGTTTGGCCCACGAGCCTTAATTATTTCTGTTTTTTTTTAATAAAGAAATCAAAGACAATAGTAAGATTTGCAGGAACCTGTGGTTCTGCACCTCCCTGGTTTTTAGTTAGTTTAGACATTGCACTGAAGCAAAACATAGGGCTATTTTTATTATATTGAATTAGGGATGATAGATAGGCAGAAGATGTGATGTAAGTGCTCTGTTGTACTATAAATTCCGGAGTGCACCTGATTAAAAGCCACATGATCTAATTTTGAAAAGAAATAAATGTTATACTTGTACAAGCCGCACAAGATGTTGAGCTGCATGTGTCTCACGTACGTATCATTAACACACAAATTATGGATCTGACTCACTCGGGCTCACCCTGGGAATACAAGCCATCCGGGATTCGTCCGGGAGTTTGAGCTGCCTAAACACTTGTCACAGATGCGGCTGAGGTGCGCATAAAACATATTAACCCGAAATGAGCCTATAAAATGTTTTTCAGTAAAATGTAGAGGCTTATAGTCCAGAATTTACAGTAGTTTATGGAGGCTGATATTATGGGGTTGATATTTCTGGACGAATTTCAATATAACTATGAGCTGTGGCAGACATAATTGATACAATATAATTGATACAAAATAATTGTATAAAAGTGAAGGGATGTGCTTACATTTTGATTAAGATGAAGATCATATCTAATGAGGTAGTGAACTGAGATTACTGTAGACAGAGGAAAAATGGCTATGTTATCCACATTAACACCAAGACTCAAGATAAGGTCAAGTGTATAGCCACAGCAGTGAGTAGGTCCTGTTACATGCTGGGTGAAACCAACTGTATCTAGGATTAAAGTAAACACAGATTTAAGAGGATCCTAATATTATAATTAGTTATATATAGGAACAAAGATTCAAAGGATGCAAACGTAAACTCAGTTATCTGTTTAATACTTAAGGTATCTACATATATAGTTCCTGTTCCTCCACCTCTATTGACTTAGGTGTAGCTGTGCCTCGTTTAGAGCAACAAACATGTCAGGTCTAATACATGTCTCTGTTAGCCATAGGGTAACACAATGCTAATCAGTCCCAACTTTAGATTTAGATCTAGGGTGCTAAGCTTACAGGATGTATGAGAGACAATAATTAAATTATTGAAGCACACATTTTGGTAGTTCATTTTTTACTGTTGAGTTCAGCGGACAGACACAGTCTTAATAAACCTAAGTGACGACTCAAGGCAGCTAGCAGATGGTTGGTTAAGCAAGTTTGTTTGCCGCTTGGCCCCAGCACTGCTATGTCAGCAGCAACTACCTGAACTGTGCTGCCGGCTAGCTAACAAGCTATGGGCTGCTGGAGATGAGAGCAGCACCCTCTGGCAATGGGCGGATACCGTCGTGGTCTAAGAGACCAGGCTTGCCCTTGAACATGGACCAATAGTCAATAAATCCCATATTGTTTTCTGAGCACCTCTTGGACATCCAGCAATTCCACACCCAAAGCCTACTGCAAGCCCCAGGGCCACGCTGTATTGGGATGGGGCCAGAGAATACTACTGCATCGAACATAGTCTGGGCTAATTTGCACACCTCTTTCACACTTTGCCTTAATGACCTCTGACTGCAGCAGACGAATATCGTTAACCCCTACATGAAACACTATCCTCTCATACCTATGGCTAACTTGCAGCTTCAGGTTTCCTGCAATTTATGACGCTCTGGCACCTGCTGTTACGTATATTCCTAACAGATGCACTTGCTGGAGTCTCTAAAAGAGTAGCTAATTTCACGTGTTGAAGAACTGAATCACCTATGATCAAGGCACTTTGAGCAGGCTTCTCAGCTGGCAATTCACTAAAAAGGGCAAACACATTCACTCCTGCCCAAACAGTTTTGAATTTATCATGATATTTCATGGTGGTGTTGGTTTTGTTTACTTGTATTCATGATGTTATCTCCACCCTGTTTTTAAATGAGACAGTACACAGGACTGACATTTGTATTCTTCTGCCATTTCTATATATCAATTTTAAAGCCTGGGCTTGGTTTTAAAAAATTGAACAAATTGGTCTAATAATATAGATACAGCACAGAATAAGCATTTAACAAATCTTAATAATATAGAGATAGCACAGAATAAGCATTTAATTCAATCCTAATTGTTGTTAAATTCTCCAAGATGCATGGGCATGTCAGATCACATCTTTACCTAAGAATAACAAGAGACAGAGGTTTTTGCTAAACCAGGTAGCAGAGATAATGTAGAGGAGAATTCAAGACTTTTAGAATCCGGGCCAGGTGTGAGTATCAGATTCTAAGTGCATTTGTGGGTGGCTGGTGTCCTAGTGATTAGGGAGTTGGCCCTGTGAACAGAAGGCCATGGGTTAGTATCATATGACCTGCTTGTGGCACCTCTGAGGTATCCTTGAGCAAGGCACTGCCCTCACACACTGCTCCCCAGGGGCTGTGTTTCTTGTTGTCCACTGCTTTATTTGGTGTATAGGTCAAATGCAGAGAAAGAACATTTCACTGTTCACACTCTGTGCTGTAGTGTGTTCACTTATGATAGAACGGTTACTTCATTTCATTGAGTTTATACCTGTGCACTGCACAGTGACAATGCAGGTAAATCTAATCTAACCTAATGTAAAGGTGCATACCTGTAGCTTACCATGTAGTGTTAATTTCGTCAGACGAGACGAGACGAAATATGTTCGTCAAGGACCTTTTTTTCCATGACTAAGACGAGACGATGACGAGACGGCAACAGTGTCACAAAATGCTGACTA
>JBBMFX010000026.1:2389494-2405532 GCA_037832545.1 Rhabdalestes septentrionalis
TATATATATGTATATATACACCTTTCAGCCCAATAACATTGTTTGTGTAATGAGAAAACACTTTCAGGAACTAGAAACTCAAATCCCACATTGGTTTCCCTTGATTACCACTCGTTTAAAACAACAAATCAATTCAGGTTCAAATTCCAATTGGCTGGACAGAAAATGACCTGTAAATGATGGGCAGAGAGAGGAAATGGCAAAAATGAAAAGTGAATAAAAGTGGGAAATGAGGACGGTTCCTATAGGACAGCGGTGTCAGTTTCCCACTGTTTTTATTTCTATTAAAAGTTTTATTGAGGTTTATTTCTGACACAATTTGTAACATGAGGGATGTTCCTTGTGCACACAGCCTTTTTGCCTTTTGTCACTCGAGTCTGTTTTGGGTTAATAAAACTGTCAGCACTTCAGAAAGCGCCTCAGAACTCTATGTGAGAGTCAGAGGATCAATCAAAGTGTTTATGTCCAAATCTGTCTCAAACAGAGCAGCCTGGGACACGCGTTTTAATCACGATTAGATCAAGCTCAGATTAACTAAGACCATGCGGTCGTGAGGCCTTTTAACACTCAGAACTCAAGATGGTTATTTGTCACATACAAAATAGCAAACACGTTGTAAAATGTACTCCTGAGATGCTGCAATTACTGGAAAATAGAATAAAGAGTAGAAAATAGATGAATATACACCAATTTAGACTATATAAATATAAAAGTATGTACAATGGACCAAATGTATCTAATATTTTAAACACTTTGATTCAGTAACACCTGCAGCCATTAAAAGGGAATCCCAACAATGTTTCAACATTTTTGCATAATTCAGGAAATGAAGAGAGACTCGCCAATTCATATTTTATTACAAATATGATTAGAGTAACCAGCAGCACCCATATTGCCCGTGTTTTAATTTTCCAGTGCATCTTTATTTAGTGTGATTTACTTATAATAGTGATAAATCTAGAGAAATCTAGAGGAAATTGGACAGCTGCTTTGTCTTTGGACTAAAGCATGAATGTGCATGTAAATGCAGGTTTTATTGTCCTTTTCTATTAAACTCCTGGTTCATGTGATATTAACTAAGCATGGTTCTGATGACGCAGTGGATCTCAGTCCTGTGTATTTTAGCATGTTTCCGCTTGCACAGTAACATTAACATTGTCATGACCTTGCTAAACATAACAGCTTGTTTAATTCCAAGGGATAGGAAAGACTGAAACATGCTCATGTAAAATGAATGTGTTTTAATACATAAAAAAATACAAATATTATAAGTGGGAAAAAAATAAAGAGTCAAATATACTGATCTGAAAAGAAATTGTTTATGTCACAAATACAACAAAAGTACAAAAGTTCACAAGTCTTTGAGATACCAGACAATACCGTGCTTTGTTTCAGCTTGTAAATGGTTTTTTTTTAATGTCTCCCTCTCATGTCGCTCGAGAAGTGATAAAAGAAATATTTATGGCCACTGTGTTTCCATACAGGTCATCCCGAAGGACTACAAGACGATGACAGCTTTGGCGAAGGCCATCTCAAAGAACGTGCTGTTTGCCCATCTGGATGACAATGAGAGGAGGTAAGAGGGGAAACTTTAGAGTTTTAATCGACTCCATATCTGAACTGCTGCATTTTTTCCATACGATCGTGGATTTATATGTAGATCCATCAAACTATGGAACAGAAAAGGGACTTTTTAATTGCTTCACCGATGACTGAATGACAGACAGACAGAATAGAGGGAACAAAATAAACAAGGACAGAAGAAAAGGACAGGAAAAACAGATAAGAGGCTGAAAGTAAGAACAGCATTCAGGAACCACCAGTTGATCTATAAAAGTGGAGGACTGATTGACGGATTTATCACGTCATAGAGGATCTAAACGTGATTAGAAGTAGAAAAAGGCAGACTGAAGAGAAAGAAAGAAAGAAAGAAAGAAAGAAAGAAGGGCAGAAGAGAAACAAATGGAAAGGAAAGGACGAGCTGCATTCAATAACAACCGATTAGCTCCATTATTATTATTAGTTGTGGCAGTTAGAATTGTTTCTCTTTTCTAATATAAAAAAATGGATAACAGATGAAACATTCCCCTCTGAAATTCTCTCCAGAATGACGTTTGAGTGGAGTCTGGGCAATAAGTGGTGTAGCAGTGTATCAGAATTACTATGCAGCGCTTGTCTTGTGGGAATTGTAATTACTTGTAATGAAAATTGTAATTAATATTATTAAATATCTGTTTTGTATTATATGGCCTCCGAGCCATATAATGGGTCATATAGAACAGGCACTTTTTGAAAGGAATGAAGATGCAGGGATAATTTATAACATATGCAAAATTATTAGGTGTGTGGTTGGGGGCCTCTATGGGGTTTTATCACAAAACACACTGAAATACATTAATACATTTACTGACTAACTGTCTAAGATATTTTATGATGGTCATTATTAGATACTCACACTATGATCAATATTCATGTGCAAGAAAGCTTTAAGTGGATAAATATCAGTCCATCAAAGCCAGTTGTGAAAAACAATAGAGTTTAAACCGTATAATGAAAGGCTGTTACTACAGCTTTTGTATTGTGGGAGTAATGATTGCTTTTTTGATTTGTTTATCCTCTGAAAAAGCAATCGTTTTCCACTGATTCACACCACAAACACCCAAAAGCTGATCGTGGTCCAGAATCCTGAACTAGGCATGCAGGTAGGATGTTGCTTTGAGTTCCCTGATGTCCAGAAACAGCCATGTACATTTTTTTCCTCGCTGTGCTACAGTTATACTCTGGACATGAATGGGTTAATGTGTTCAGTATAACAGATTTCTGAAGCCTGAAAGTGTCCTGTATTCGCTGATCTCTGACAGATGAGGGGGCAGACAGGCACGGAGGGCAAAGGGGGGTGCCCACTGTATACATTTTGTTTCTCTCCGTAACCACGGCAACGCAGAAAGGGCGGGGGAAAAAAAGAAGATGCATTGTATACAGCAGTGTGGAAAGTGTGTTCTGGGTTAAGGAGGATTGAGTTACTTAGATCACATCAATTCTCCACACTCTGTCCGGCCTCTGTTCGAGTGGAGGGAGAGACGTCACAAATGCGAAACGATGAAGGCCGAGAAAAGCCCCCCTCCCACCCTACAACATCTGAGCTGGACTTAAAGTTGCTGGGAATTGTGGGAACTGCGCTCAGGTGGCAGCGTCTGTTTGGCGGAGCCGAGTTTCACTGCTGCAGAGAATCCATTCTCCTCGCACAGGCACCGTGAGGAGGAAAGAAACCCTCAGCTTTCCGCTGCTAAAGCCTCCCCAGAGCTCACCCAAAACAACCACAACACGCAAATCCCCCAAACACGGAGCTCTTCCAGCCTTCCGTCAGCTGCCGATTCATCACACTCCTTTACCGAGCGGCCTCGCCTTTGATTGGCCGTCAGATCGCAGATGGATATCGTTTCACCACCTGAGCTGTACTGTGAAAGTCTGTATTCCTACTACGATTCCTAGTGCATGTAGTTTATCTGCAGGACCAGCGTTTCTGGTAACAACAGTTCCAGCGCTGGCTTGCTCGCCCGCCCGCACTTTGTACTTAAAGGTCCCTTTCCGCTTCTGTTTGTATGTTCTTGTTTATCAGTAATAATCAGTAGCAGTAATAATAGTAATCATAATTAATTTCACATAAATGAACCTCTGTTTATCTGTGTTGGTTGTGCGATTCCTTTCATGGCAGCACGGCTGAACTTAGCCTCATTCAGAACCAGCTCGGGCCGAAACACTCCTTATAACTTCAGATGAAGTCCGTGTTTTTGGGTGTTCAGGTGAAATTCGTGTTTTTGGGTGTTCAGGTGAATTATGTGTTTTTGGGTGTTCAGGTGAAATCCGTGTTTTTGGGTGTTCAGGTGAAATCCGTGTTTTTGGGTGTTTTTTTGTGACATCAGAACAACAGTGGACTCAAAACAGGCAGCTTGTTTCTCCTATAAGGACAGGATGAATACACAAAACTTTAACAATGTTTACACACCACCTCGAAGCGTTTCATTAAAAACGAAATGTGAAAAGAGATGAGTTTCCACAATATGGGAACTTTAAGGCACATTAATGTTTTTTGTCCTGAGAGGGACTCTTGTTCAGAGCTCCCTGGAACATTCCTCTTGTTTCCATAGTTACAGAGCCACAGTGGCTGGCAGTGGCCGCACACAATGTCCAATTATTGTGTGTGTGTGTGTGTGTGTGTGTGTGTGTGTGTGTGGTCCTGTCAAAGTGTCAGTTCAGCTCGAAGATGGCCAGATTGTTGCTCATTTTTATGGAGTGTGACTGTGTAGTCAGTGCTAAGTGACAGGACACCGGCGTGTGTCTCGGTTGAAGAAGAGTCTGTTGTTTGCTTTGTTCTTTACTTAACAGTGCTTTAACTTCTCAGTGAAATTTGATGCCCGTAACCTGTCATTCGAGGCAACTGAAACCATGAAACTCCCAGATATATTTTATGAATTATAATTGCCATCTTATTTCTTCCTAATAGTGGAGAATGGTCACTCTATAGTCTTCTCTGTGTTGTTCAGACACACATGGGTGTTTGCAAGTGAGTCCAAAATAAATGGGGTCCTATGGAGGTAGTCATTTATAAATTGTTAATTCTAGTTTTATGCATTAAATAGTATTAAATAGTATTAAACACTGCTGTCATATTTTTGAAGTTGCATCAAAACAGTATTTAATAGTTTTTTTAGCCGTAAGCCCCGTTCTCTCACATTCGTCATCTCTCTCTAGCGCCCCCTGGTGTTTTTGGGGTATACGTTACACTTCAAGCATAAAATGACTTTCATTCCTAACTACAGGGGACAGTGTCCCTGGAGCAACTTGGGGTTAAGGGTCTTGCTCTGGGACCCAGTGGTGGTGCTGGAGGTGGGATTCGAGCCCAAGATCTCCTGGTGCTCATGGTCCAGTGGCAAGTATCCTACCCACTGAGCTACCTCCAACAGCTTTTCAATACAGCGTATAAAGAGTGTATTGTTGTCAAAAAAATAAACAGATCTTGAAGCTTGAATCTTGAATTATCGTTTCATTATGCAGCCTGCTAAGATTTTATTGGTGGTTTCTCTTGAAGGTGGTAACTAAATAATAATAGCAGAATTTAGCCAGTACACGCACGACACAGCCAAATGGCAGAAGATTATTCCTGGTTGTTTCCCTCACAGAGTATAAAATGAAACCATTTGTGCTGCTGTGCTGAGGGATGTAGATCTGAAAAACCCTCAGATCTAATGAGGCGTGTGTTATTGTTGGAGCACAAGTTCGAGGGGGCGTGGCGGACGAGACATGTCATTTTTCATGTAGGCCTATTTTAGTGCAAAAATGTTACAAAAAATATACTGATTTTGTAACATAAATATTGACATAAATAAAGCTACATTTCTATATAAAAAATAAATCTGACTTTCGTTACTGACGAGAACACAAAGTGCATCTTGGGATGGTGAAACACCGCTGTACTCAGAGGCAGGTGGTTTAAAAGCCAATCCGAGAACGTTATTTATTTCTCCTTGCTGCTGATTGGCTGCTGCCCTTTGACATAAAATGACATTAAATTGTTTTGGGGGCCTATTTAGGGTTTACACTATACAAATATGCATTTTGGGCATTTTTAACCACATCACAGAAACACATGATGTGGATTAAAACATATACATGTGTGCAGCCAAGAAAATGTATTTGGGACAGCCAAGAAAAAACAGCACTTAGATGAGCCAGAGGCATTTTGCTGTGGCCTGATCTCTAACAATAAAAGAGGTGTTAAGCATTGTTTGGTAAAGTTGATTTTTTTCTGCTTTAAGGTTGGAATTTTTCTGGTTATTGTTTTGTAGTGTGTGGGAGTGTGTCTGTGTAAAATGTGCAGGTCACTATTTTTATACACTATTGACCAACACTTGATTCAAAATTCCTAACCAAAAACATTTGAAAATACCACATATAGTTTATTTTACATTGGAAATATTAAACTACACAAAAATCTTACATTATTTTACAACAAGTACAACAATTACACCAGTGATGTTAAGAGCAGAGTGTGTGTGTTTCATCCATCAGAAACTGAATCAGGAGTGAAGCTGCTGGAATACAGATCATAGAAAAGCTGCTGCACTCACTACTGAACTCACAGCCTACACACACACACACACACACACACACACACACACAAAACTGCACTTACAATACACACACATCAAACACACACACTCACAACACATGGAGGCATTTTTATTTTGCACAAACACCCTCACACAACCACTACTGCACTCACAACACATATGGAGGTGTTTCATATTTTTACACACACACACACAGTTCAGAAAAGTATAGCAATGTGAACTGGCACAAAGGGAAAAGTGGTTTCTTATTTTTCCTGTGGCTATATTATAAATATGACTTTTTATTTAAAAAAGGAATATGAGTTGTATGAATGTTCAACTTTCGTACTATATCAGTATTAAAGGCTTCGGTGGTGTCGGTAGCGTGTTGTGCGTATTCTGAGCATCTCGTTGTTTTGACTATGTTGAAATGGAAGAGAATCTTTTGGAAATGTGTATTGTTTTGTTGGTTTATTGTAAACCTGGTTCTCCGCTGCACTAATGCACTGATGAAGTCCTCTCACTGGGCCCGGAGAAACAGAGGCAGTAAAGCTGTGGAGGCTGCAGCAATCGATAGAGACATAAGGGCACGGCCCATGATGTAATCACCATGGCAGTAATTGATTAGCAAGTTGTTTAACGAGCATGGAACATTCTCAGTGAGCTCATAACTGGCTGTGGGAGCGTGAGTGACGCTGCAGGGCAGGGCCAGGACCCAGTCATTACTGGACCCAGTCACCTCTACTGTCCATCAGGCAGCGGAGACCGCCACACTGTGCAGATTTACGGAGGGTAATTAGCTTTAGCATTTGCTTGGTGGTTTGAAGGTCAGAGAGTAACGTCACTTCCGTCTCTCCAGAACATGCTCCAGTTGTTCAGCTCTCTGATTGCTTGTTTGTGACGGTACTGGCTCACATCATGGAAAACTCTGGACTGTATATGTAAATATATATTCTCACTGCAAACTGAACATCAGCCTCCCTGCCCTCTGTTTTCTGTGTTGATATAGATCACCCGACACACAGCCCTTTACAGCACAGACCCTTCTGTTTACACGTGTAAATATTTGTTTACACTATTTACGCTTGAAATGTTTGTCTTTATATTCTATATTAGTTCTATTGCTTACTTCTTCCTTAATTTTGGGTTGGTATTTTGATGAAAGCTGGATTTTTGTACATTTTTATATTAATGGAAGAAAATAGCAGTGACGTGTCAACTTCTGTCCGTCCATCTATCTATCTATCCATCTATCTATCTATCTGTCTATCCATCTGTCCATCCGTCCATCCGTCCCTCCATCCATCCATCCATCCATCGCTCCATCCGTTTGTTGAACACAGGACGATTGGATGCCTGTAACTGAAGATCAGTTCTTTGTGTACAACAAAACTTAAACCTCAACAAAAACACACTGATATAAAACGCTTTCTGTTGTTTTTACGTGGCTGTGCATCACTGTTGATGATGCGTAGTTGATTCTACCGGCCCTCTGTGCTTTCTGCCAACGTGTCCGCATGGCATTTTTGTGCAAGCTGGGTCATAAAGTATTGGTTTAAATGTTTTGCATCGTCTGCTGTACTATTGTGTGACACACTGATCTTTCGTCCAGCGCCCTGAGATGGAACTCTTGCCCGTATTATCCCAGCCTCCACAGTTCTGGAGAGACAGCAGCTCAAGTCTGGAGGGCGGATGTGCTGAGTTGACCTCGGAGCTCTCCTGGCATCGGCCTCGGCCCTGGCAGGCGGCTCTGTGTGAAGGAAGCATCTCTGTTATTACTCACATCACAGTTATGTAAGCTGAATGTCTCGGATTTGTTCTTCCCATTATCACTTTATTATGTTATCATCTGTTTTGATTATGGAGAGGAACGGGGCGGCGAGGCCCGGCTGATCTAAAGCAGGTTGGAATGTTTGTCCTGCTACAGGCAGTCTCCTTGGTCACTTTTCCTCAGCGTTACAGTGCGGATACCTGCCCAGTTTGGAACCTGTTTTTCATTGGGATTTATTTGGCTGCGTCTAAAATGCTTTTCCTTTTTCTTCTCTGGAGATTCCATTGGGTTTGAATGAGAGAGCCCCTCTTTCATATGGGAAGGAGTTGGATTTCCCTGGTTTTCTGCACGGAGAAGAAAAATGAGGTCAGGTTTCAGTTCCCATCACATCTGGCCTCATTCAGGACAAACCCTGTGAATTAGGCATATGTTAATTCCGATGGAAATGGGACAGCATGTCAAAAAAAGGTCAATTTGTGATACATTTTACAAATTTTCCAACTGTTCTGCAATTTCAAGTCAAGTTTGTGTCTGTAGCATGCTATCATACACAAAGCTCATTCAACATGCTTTACTGGAATAGGAAAAAACATAAATACATCAAGGATCATACAAATAGTTATCATTATTAATATGATTACAGTGTGGATTTCAACCAGTTAACAAGAGTTGGACCTGCACTGCTACAGATTATTTCATCTTAGAAAGGAAACTTGTTACAGTTTATAAAATACTGAACAGCAACTGAACAACAACAACAACAATAACAACAACAAAACCACAACAATAATAATCATCACAATAAAAACTATAATAATAGACGTATTATTATTATTATTATTATTATTATTATTATTATTATTATTATTATTATTATTATTATTATTATTATACTGCACACTGTAAACCAAATATACAGAAATCATTTAACCAGTAGACACGTAGCGAAACCACTTAATACATTTTTATAAACACTCCTTTTCCCAAAGCTATTGTTTTTAGTCATTGTTTTATTTATGAGTGTGTGTATTGTTTAATTAGATATTTTTTTTATGTAGTTTTTCCTTATTATTGTATATTTTTTCCTTCATTCCAGTATGTTCTACTGTTAATAATAATCATATTAATCATTAGTGTTAATTATATTAATAGTATTTGTAGTAGTAATATTGTTTAAAATGCTACAAGTCTGAATTCCTTCACCTGATATGCACTATGACCTATAACCTAAAACTATAACCTGCTTGGTCTCATGTGTTCCCACGATTCATTGCACGAGAAACCAGAAAGCCTGTTCTTTCATTTGAGTACTAACTATTGTTTTATTTTCTCCGTAAGAATGAAGATAAGTTTCCTACAATGGCTTAGTGAGCGTAAACTAACTATCTGCTGATGCTTCGGTTCTATTTATCCTCAAACACGCAGCCTTGCGATCATCATAGTTTCTTCCTCAGCATGAAGAGCAGGTTCAGAGTGATAATGACTGTGTGTGCACAGTAATGCAGTGTATTTGGAGCTCAGTATGTTTATGCATAAACTTACCTAAATAAGCAAATCCATGATTGAATATCATGAGTGGGCCATATTTCCAGATAGATATGACCATGTTGACCCCTTATGTTTGCCCTGTGTGCTCATGTTCTGATACCCAATGCCACCTGGAGTCCCACCCTGCCCACATGTAACCCTCCCTCCGAGCACTGGCAGTGCCCGCAGTGCCACCTGCCTGCTCTCCTGTCCAACTCCACACAGCAGCCCATTGTTCAGTAATTAAAGAAGGCCTTGTAACCTTTCAGTGCAATGAAATAATTAAATAAGTAAAAATATACTGAATGGGTGAGGCAGGCAGGTTTGGAACTGCGCCATTTCTGAACCCTAAAGACTGTAAAGTTCCATCAGCAATCACTTATGTTGCACTGTGATGGTGAACTTTGCTTTAAAAGGCCTAAGTATTGGAAATCTGAATTTTCCTCATTTTTTAAAAATAAGATTTTGATGTTAAAATGGACTGTTACCTCCCTAGTCCAAAAAAGTGCAATCTGAGCCTGTCTGATAGTTTATTGAACTAAATGCTGAAGGAAGCTGTGCTCTTTGCACACAAACTAACCCTCCAGAGTTAGAGACACACTGAACCAGAAGTCATTCATTCTGCAGGGTTTGAAGAAGTTGTTCCTAAAATTAGTTTGAAGCCATATGCAGTTACATTCCCTTTATTTATTTATTCATTTATGTTTTTTATATGGAGAATTCAGAAGAAATGTTATTTGGTCAGTTGTCATGCATGTCAGTTTTTACTAACTCGTAGCATTTCAACACAATCTCAATACTTTGACTGTGAGTTTAGCAGCTGATTTCTTTCCGTTCCTGTCAGGTTTAGAGTACTAAATTGTTTCTTCACACAGCGCCATCTACAGGATTATTTGTTCAACACTTACTGTGTATTTACGGCTAGTTATACTTCAGCGGCAGCTGGGAGAGTTGGACAGAGGGAAGTCACTCAAGCGTGCTCTTAAGTATCAGACAGTTCTCAGGTCAGCCGTTTTGAGGCTTTTAATTGCGACCTTCAGCTTCAGATTCTGCGGCTCAGTGAGAACATTTCAGAATGAGCTCATGGACCATCATCACACTTGTAAACGTTTCATAATGCCACAGCACGGATAACGATGCCACACATTACATTAGCACAAACACGCACTTTCGCACCGACAGCTGCGGTGTTACAGGTGGCCTGGCAGCGTGCCCAACCTTACATTTAACCACACCTGCTCACCTGCTCCGACTCTCTTATCACCGCCACGAAGCCATTAGCTAATTGGCCTGTTTTTCGTGTTTATTTTTCCCAGCTGTTTACTCTTACGGAAGGTAAATGGCGCTAGATAAGATGGTATCAGATAAACAGTGTTTGATTTCAGATGGGCTGGGGAGGGGGGCTGATACAGAGATGTGGACAGAGGCAACCTTAATCAAGCCAAAGGCCCTTTTGATGAACTGCAGTAAACTTATCTACTGTCCAAACACGGCCTGTGTCCCTCTGATAAATCTAGCGCGGTGTTAGCGTACGGCTATCTGATTTCCTGCTGATGGGATCTCCATTAGCGCGAAGGTTTCCGCGCACCTGAAGAAACAAACACAGGAATGGAATTGACCTCTAAAGCCTGACGCTGTCATATGCCTGTATGTAAGTTTTCGCACCTCTTTGCATAGTCATGAGAATGTAGCTCATGCCTGACATTGTCCACAATGCACAGTTAGTCTTCTATTTAATAAACAGCGTCGGGAAAGAAAATAAGAAAATGCTGTGAAAATGTTCCATTTTTCTTTTAAATGTGTAAGAATTGCACTGAACTGCTCATTTCTCCTCATTTCCAAATAAAATGTTGTCTTTTGAATCATCATTTTAAAGAAAAATGTTGACAGAACTTGTATAATTCAAAGAAAACTAATCTCTTGTTCACTCTTAAACTAAATGGCAAAAATTGCATACTTTTCCTCATTAAATCACTAATCAGTCTCTAATAAAGCTTGAGGTGCTTGTGGAGGAATTTAAGAGGCACTGGCATGGAATCATTCTCATACTCTTAGAGATGCTGATTGAAAAATAAACTGCAGTGCTGTCTTATTCTACTTTTGAATTTGTGCTGAATAAAACAACTGATACAAGTAAAATTGTCAAACATAAACTGTTCGCTGCAGTAACAGCTTCCACTCTTCTGGGAAGGCTACTAGATGTTGGAACATAACTCAGGATTTGACTGCATTCAGTCACAAAAGCAGTAGTGAGGTCAGATGCCAGTGTTGGACGATAAGTTCTGGATCACAACACACGACTCCAGCTCATCTCTGAGGAAATGGATGGATCTCCATCCCTTCACAGAGCTGCACCGTGGGGTTTATATCCATCTAGCTGACACTCAGCATCTGGCCTGGTGACCTTAAGCTCATGTGTTTCTGCTTCAAAGCAGCCAGTTCTACAGGCGGCATTTTTCTACGGAGATTGTAGTTTGATTAAGGGTGCTCCAGCGTCAGCAATATGTCAAGTTTTCTAGTGGGCTTCCATTGTCGTCTCAAACATCTGCACATTGGAATGAAACAACGGTTCCTCCTGGACCACGTGGTGAGGATGCAGGATCGTTGTACAATGCAAAGACCAGAAACAATACAAGACCGCACAGGTACCAAAACTAGACTAAAGTGAGAGGTAACAAAAACAGCATGATCACTTACAGGTCAAGACACACAGTTCAGTAACAGGAGCAGAAGCAGCACTAGAGTGAGTGAATACAATATTATTACACTTACTGTATTTCAACAATAGATGCATTAAAGTGTGCAAAACATTGCAAAGGTTGAGGTAGAAAGTAATAAATATGCAAAAATTGTAAGTAGCAGCAGCAGGATTAGGTGAAAGTTTATAGAATAATAATAATAATAAATACAGGGTGTTTAAAGTTTTTTGTTGAGTGTGTGTGTGTGTGTGTTTGTTTGTGTGTGTGTGTGTGTTTGTGTTTGTTTAGTGTGATATATAGCAGAAATATTTACTCATTAAAGCTTTTCAGACACAAACCAGATTGAACCTTCATGCGTGTTGTGTTGTGGAAAAAATAACACACATTAGTGAATGAAAAATATGAAATGTGATTCTAACGGCAGTTCATTTACGCTTATCTGATCTGTTACCATCCAGGCCGGGTCGAATAATTTAGACTATCAATCTGTCGCTTCTCACCCTTCACCAGACCTCCAGATGAATGGGCTTGTGGAGAGCAGCGACCAATCAGAGGGCTTTATGTGAAAACTGATCTAAAGGTTAAGTACAAACTGGAGTAAAGATAAATGAGGGGAAAAAAGAAGGGGTCAGGAATTAGAGAGATACAGAGAAAAGCCAGGGGGAGAGAAAGATGAAAAAGAGATGGCGAGATAGAGAGTGAGGAGGGGAGGGGGAGAGGGTAGTTAGAGAGAGGAAAAGGAGGAGAGAGGAAAACGGATCAGAGAGAGACAGTAGGTGAAACAGGTAGGGAGAGAAAGAAAAGGGAGAAGAAGAGGAAACGAGAGAAGGGAGAGATTGTCGGGGAAAGAGAATGAGAGAGAGGGAGGACAGGGGAAAGGCATTAAAGGCATTATGATGGTTATAATGGCTATTAATATTGGATCAAATGTGTAGAATGACAGTCAAGTCTTATATAATTTTAATGAAATGTGAGTGTGAGTGTGAGTGTGAGTGTGAGTGTGAGTGTGAGTGTGAGTGTGAGTGTGAGTGTGAGTGTGAGTGTGAGTGTGTGTGTGTGTGTGCTGAAAATGCAGCTGGTATAATCCACCAATTAAGCTCACCAATAATGAGTTGATGAAGCAGCCACCCTCCTGACCTTTGACCCCTAACCCCTAAGCCTCTGCCCTTGGTCCTCTGGCCTTTTGACCCTGTGCTGATGGACAGGGACCATCTCCCGAATCTTCTGAGATGCAGCTCTGTGGAAAAATGAGATTCCTCAGGACACTGGTGTGCAGTGTGTGTGTGTGTGTGTGTGTGTGTGTGTGTGTGTGTGTGTGTGTGTGTGTGTGTGTGTGCTGTCTTTCTAAAGCTCACTGTTCTTCTGTTACATTTGAAAGTTTCCCATTTTTTGCGACCCTCCATAAATCAAAGGCTGGATGTCTGCATTCCAAAGCTCATCAGAATTTTAGAGTCAAATATTCAACAGCTGGTGAGGCAGGTTTTGTTTTTTATGCTCTGAAGATTTGGAATTCTTTCCCACTCAGGCCCATCAGGCCCCACAAACACAAAAACCGCTCAGATCCTTTTAGTTTGCTGCCTTTATGCATTTCTGTCACAGCAGTTTCATTTATGCTTCTGTTGTTATTGGAAACCTGTTTACCATTCTGTGTATGAAACACGAGGTAAAGCGACTCATTATCGCTAAGCACTTGTTTTAGTCTCACACAACAACACATCTGAACACATTTTGTGTGTTCAGACACAATCATGGTTTTGTGTTCTGAAAGCTTATTCATCAATTCCTCTCTCTGATGCTCTCAATTTTGGAATCTTCCATAAACTCAATTTTGGAATCTTCCATAAATAAAGCAGATAAGATTTAATGCAGTGGAACGTCACTCCATCTTTCCACGAATGACACCTAAAACCCCAGGACTGTTCGCCAAAAAGAGCAGGGCTGCATCATGATGCTCCCACCTTCATACTTCCCTGGTGGGTTTGGTGTTCTTGGGATAATTTGTGCAAAACTTCTTCCTTCAGACTTGAGCTGAACTACTGCAAGATTTTTTTTTTTTTTTAATGTTGTCTGACCAAAGTGCTCATTGCTCAAAATGAGTTTGTGCATACATTTTAAAAAACCCTTTTGGAGTTCTGCATGTGGAGAGTTTATTATTAAGACTGTGGCTTGTGTAACTACTACTGCGTCCGTCCCGCTTCTCTCTTACCTTCCTTATCTTTTCTTACCTTCTGTATCCTTCAGTCCAGGGGCAATTTGTTGGGATTCCATTAGCTTCTCTCTTGCATATCTTATTCATTATCAAAAGAATTATACTAACGGCATTATATACCCCAGTAGTGTATTTCGTACAGAGTGTTGTCAGAGTATTTCTGCAGAGATTTTATTGTATTCTTGCCTCTGTGTGTCTGTGTACAGTTGGAAAATAATTTCCCCTGGGATCAATCAAGTGATATTCCGATGTTACTTGTGAATGTGAAATTATAATAACCACTGGCAACATTTTTCAAAATCATGCCAGTAAGCACACAATCTTTTGTTCATATTTATAATAGAAAAGTCCATAAACATTTTCAATTTAGCAAGAAACATATTGTTGCCCACACTATAACAAGACCCTTCAGTGAGGAAAAGTCTCTGGCCCTGTGCAGTCAGAGCTCACTCTGCTGCTCCCCTTAAATTAACTCTGAGGTCATACTGTTCCAATCTGGTCGGCTCAAGAACAAAAGCTTACAGAGCCGAGAGGAAGTTTCGACTGCTGAAACAATCGAGAACAATATCGGTTTATCACTGTATCAGTGTATCGATATCAGATTAAACTTTGAGCGTCAGATGTTGGGCAAATCTCTGAGTCCTATCAGTAAAGGTGCCCCATATCTGGATGAAGACAAAGCAAAGCAGCAGGTGTGTGTGTTTATTTCCTGCAGATATGTAATCATACACTCGATTTCCTCTCCAGAGTAGAGAAAAGAGGAGAAAGGAGTAGAGGCAGTTGCTTCTCCAACCTGTAGGGGACACTGTTTCTCAGAGCCAGATTCCATTAGAAGAAACTGATCTGATGAGTTCAGATCCTCAAAGTGAAGAGAGCATGTCAAGCAAATGTCTAACACCATAGAAAAGCAACTTGTTATCCAGCATGCAACAAAAAAACAATGCAAACGAGAGATTTTTGACCCAAATTGTCTTGTCTTTAACTTAGTAAAGTGTTTATTTTTGTTACGACAGATTAGGTAATGCATTTTCTTGTGCTAGACCACATTCTGTAATTGCTGTTCTTCAGACATTACATTAACACACTCAGTTCTATGTACAGTTCTACTTAGCTTTTGTGTCACCATTATACCTATTAAACATATTTTTGAAGCTGTATTGATTCAGCACATTAAAGGACCCATATCTTGCTCAATTTTCCTCTCTTTTTAATGAGGAACACAGTTTAGGTTTCACTGCTCATTTTTGTAAAAACTGCCTGTTTTAAAGTCATTGTTTTTGGGATGTCACACAAGACCCCCACAAAGTTTATTCACCTATTTACAACACAGCCAGTTGCATTTGTCAGTCTTTTTTTATTCCTGGATGAAGGAATTCAAACAAAACTCAGTTTTGATTATTTTGGTACATTAAACCATTTAACTAGGCTTAAGGGAAATTACACCACACTTAAAGCTAAAAATGGCCCAATATATATAGTTTAGTGAAGATCAAAGTGAAGCTTAATGTGTGTTTTAGCATTTTTGTCTTCGTGAGGCAGTTTTCTTTAGACAATGATGATGTTGTACATTTTTGTTTTATTTTTGTGTGTGAGTGTGAGTGTAATGAGGGTCATATTTGAGTGGTGCAGCATTTAGGCAGGTGTGTTTGCTCTGTCAGTGCTGATGGGGTAAGGGTGCATGCACACACACCCCCCCCCACACCCCCACACACAAACACAAAC
>JBBMFX010000026.1:2480374-2492628 GCA_037832545.1 Rhabdalestes septentrionalis
AACGTATCTAGAACTGACTGAAACCGGCCTATACTACAGCTCTACAGTCAGTAACGTATCTAGAACTGACTGAAACCGGCCTATACTGCTCTGACCCGCCCACTGCTATGACAGGCTGTGTAATTAAAAATGTAAGTATATAATTAGATTTGAATAATATAGCAAGAAAACAGCTCTTGATTTCTTGGGGTTCTACCGGTTGTCTCGATTAGTCATCACACGAGGAGGCCGAGCGCTCTCCCTCAGATTCGGTCGGATTGAGCCGGACACGAGGGCTGTTGTGTGCTGGCCTTATATATATTCTTCTCTTTTTGGAAATTGTAAAAAAAAAGATTTTTGTATATATTTAGTGCATCTTTTACTCTTAAACATTATATTGTCATGTTTGCTATTTTGCTGAGTGACATGTCTTCTTTTGTCAATCACGTTTCTTTGCAATGTTGTCCCTGTGCTAACTTGCATATGAAAAATAATGCTGAAAATTGAAACTTGTTGGAGAGTGGAGGACCGTTGTGAGCATACCTTGGAGATGTTGAAGTCGAGACTGAAGCTTTGGCCTTCTCCCTCCACCTGCCACACACACAGCGTGCAGGACAGCTCACACGTGCTCATGCTCATCCGCTCCAGCGTGAACGTGCAGTGCAGGCTCCGCTGGGAGCCGCTCCAGATGTGATAGAAAGGGATCTCCTACAAACAGAGAGAGAACAATACGGACACACTTGTCACACCATGAGATATTCAGGTTTGTCACTTTGCACAGTTTCAGTCTAAGCTCAGGCTTAAATGATGAAAGGCAAATGAACCTTGAGGAGTTCTCCTAGTGACCACACGGACGGTGTTTCTCCTGCACATCAGGTTCCATAATTTTTCACAATTCCTCTCCAGCCATCTAGTTGCTGGCCATCATCTTTGTCTCTCTACTTCTTGCGCTCAAGCGCAGTTATCAAAGCACCACATAAGCAGATCAGGAGTCCGATTCCACCTCCACCAGTGGTTGGAAGTCCAAGAGAACATAATTCTCCCTCTGGTTGAGGAGGATGGTCCTCCCTCTCCCCCATCACAATTAAAACCACTGATCTATGATGTAACACAAATGGTGGGTAGTGTTCTCCTACAAGCGTGCTGAGTCAGGTGAAAGACGTGGTGGAGCTTCATACATCTCGGGAGAAACGTGCTAGACCTCACGCCCTGCGGCTGGAAGCATCGTGTGAGAGGCGGAGCGGGAATCTGGTCTCCGTCCTCTCAAAATCTCAGTCAACATCAGAGCTCAACGGAATCGATATTTCTGTCCTCCCTCTGGACAGTTCTGATGTTGGTTTGTGGAGACACATGATTACATCTGATGATATTTTAGGGTTCCCTGTTGTTGTTCTGCTGAGAGCCGCAGTTCTTGACCGCTGGATCCTTTAATAATTGATCCAAGAAAACACAAGCTGTCCATCATGTCTACATCTTCATCATCCATTATGATCAGTCATAACCTTTGTTTCCTTCATGTTGAGCACAAGTCTGTTTTATTGTTAAATATAATATATAATATATAGATGTGTATGCGTGTGTGTGTGTGTATGTATACATTATGCATGTATTTGTCATGCAAAAGATGTCATAAATAATAGGGTGAGGTAAAACGATAGCATAAGATACTTTATAAAGACCACAATTTCTCATAATTATGACGTTTTGCTGTTTTCACAACATTACTTCCATCATGAGAGCATTATATTGTAAAACCAACACATTATGTCATAAATATGAGAATAGTTCTGTCTCATAACTACGACACCGTTTATGGTTTTATGACATACCATCTCGTAATACACGACTCTTTCTCTTAACAATGAAGTCCTTCACTCTGCAGTGTACATTCTTATCATCAAGATATTCCTAATCAACAACACACCAGTGCCACTGTGGGATGCACTTGGTGTTCCCATTTAATTTCATTTCCCAGAATTTCGCCTGGTTTGAATGCTTTTGCCTGCAGACAACGTGGTGTTGACTGGATGCACATTTGAATCAACATTACTGGTTATTTCTTCTGGTGCAGGGACTAGACTCGGCCCCTCTGTGTTATTAATGTGACGCTGTAGTGCTGGAGCTGCCTCTCGGGCACCATGACCCTCAGTAGTGCTCTCTGGACCCCAATAGAGAGAACAGCCCATCTGCTGTCTTGCGTCCCCCCACTGCAGCCCCACACTGCACAACAAGATTAAACGATACTGCAGGAGCTTTCTCCCATTTCTGAACCTACAATTCAGCACCTGCTCCTTTACGGCCTGCACCCAGTCCAGCACCTCCACAACAAACGGAAGCAAACTTTGGCAAGTTCTGCATTTGCATAAATTTTAACATTAATAAAGAGCTCCTTAGGGGCTCTGCCTCGGATCGAGCTGAGTGCTGCTCGGAGTGACTCAGACCAAAGAAAAGTCCAATGTGTGATTTACGATGAATCAGTCAACAGAGCAGCTCCACACATCCAGGTGCGAAACTTAAAAAAAAAATCCCTGAGAGCAGTCGGAAACATTTACAGCTTCAGTTTTTAGCAGTGAAATCACAAAATGCTTGGAGGGAATACTTGTTTTTATAACAATGAGAGCAAGCTAGCAACAGCACACCATTTTGGTGGCAAAATGCCTTTAAAAAGCTTTTTTTTTTTTTTACCTCAAACAAATATGCTAGCAAGGCAAACAATGAGTGACAACGACTCTGCACTTGAAGCAATACCATTTTTCTCTGTATTTTTATACATATTTTGAAATTTTCTTTGCTAAATAACTTATAATATGAATGATAACAGTGGCAACTGGCAACCTCACGTCACACTGGAGGCAATAGGTTATTGCTTTACTTAATCTTGACCTAATATGTTAACAGAGTGAGCCATGAGTGGAAATTAGCGACCACACATTGCACAGTGAGTAAAATATTTTAGTTAAATTCTTCTGTATGTAATTTTGACTGTACCAAATATGACAGCATGGCCAACAATGAGTGGAAACTAGCAAGCACGCGTTACACTGGAGGCCA
Source organism: Rhabdalestes septentrionalis (assembly GCA_037832545.1). Taxonomy (NCBI): domain Eukaryota; kingdom Metazoa; phylum Chordata; class Actinopteri; order Characiformes; family Alestidae; genus Rhabdalestes; species Rhabdalestes septentrionalis. The sequence goes on from JBBMFX010000026.1 coordinate 2,483,405, forward strand.
TCTCATTTAAGGTGCTTTTTAAAAGCTATTTTAAGATTTTTAACCTCAACCAAATATGCTAGCAAGGATAACAATAAGTAGAAACTAGCATAGCTTACACTGGATGCAGTATGGTTTTATGTACCTCTTTATTTATTTTAACTTGGCTAAAAGGGCAAACCTTAAGTGGAAACTAGCTACCACACATTTAAAAAAACATTTTAGTTACATTTTTGAGCATTTACTATTTAATATTTTGCTCAACCAAATATGCTACCTTTGCTAACATTGCTAATATAATAAGAAGCTATATGCTAAAACTATTTTACAATTTTTTCAGCTCAACTAAATAAACAAGCAAGGCTAATGATTAGTGAATATGTTTTAAGGCAGCTTTTTAGGCATATCCTACACATTTTCTTTGCTTGCATGCCTAATAATGAGTGCAAGGAAGCAAAACACACATAAGTTTAATGTCTTTGCATAATGCTATTGGTGCCTATTCACATTCAGTCACCGTTAGCTGTGTTTGCATTTCTGACTGAACTGTTCCTTTCATCCCTTCCTTACGGTGTTTTCGCATAAATATAGAACATAAAATAAGCCCTGAGCTGATTGTTGCCATTATTTGGCATGCAGAGTGCGTAACCTACAGGAGTGAACTTTACCCAGGTCTTGGCCATGGCCCAGGCTCTACATGCTACTGGGCTCAGGTTTGTGTTATTAGTTTCAGAGACTCGGTTTAATCTCGGCTCCTGTGCAGCATGTAAAGAGCAGTAGGCTGCTGGAGTCACCACCTCCAGCTGGAGAGCGGAGTCAGTGCTGCGCCGCCTCCTGTAGGGGGAGCTGTTGTACAGACTGAGCTCGGATCAGTTAGGCTGGGGAGCGAGTCTGCAGTGAGACGGACCAGCTCCTGCATCTACAGCTTTATTCTACTGCTCCACCATCCCTGCACAGTCTCCACTCCATTTCTCCTCAAATCACAGAGGATCTACACACACAGACTTACTCACACAGACACACACGTGCATACACACACATACACACACACACACTCACACAGACACACATGTGCATACACTCTCACACACACACACACACACAAAAATAGACACACACACACACACACACACACAAACATATACACACACACACATACACACACACATACACATACACACACCCTCACATACACACACACATATACACAAAATATAAATATGCATTGAAAATACATATGGCATGAAAATGGCATGTCAAATACACTTTTTAAAAAAGCTACTCAATGGAAACCTTCAAAACCAATAAGAACAAGATAAAAATGCTGACCGATGTGTGATAGTGCAGACCTTTTATGGAACTATTTTGAGGAAGTTATAGGAAAGTAAACCAGGGGGCGCTACAGTAACTTCAACATCCCCCACTCACACACAACGTCAACATTATACTCGAGAATTCAGACTCTTCAGTCTTTTTACATGGGGGTCTATTCTTAACGGCGCGATCCCTGCCTGCTCCGAAATGGCCTAATGAGGCCAAACGAAAGAAATATCCAATTAAAGCCCTCTCCAACACAGAAGAACACACAGCGTAAAAAAATATCTCACATTGGCTGGAACAACATATCAAGAAAGCTTTTTAAAATGCGGCCCCCACGGGGAATTCGGCTAAACTCCAGCTCAGAGGCCCCATGATCAAGCTCAGACAGCGGAACCCAGAAGTGCCGGAAAAGAGCAGCGGCTAACGGCCGTCCGTGGGATAAATAAGTGTAATAGAAGGTTGAATGAGTCAGAAGAGGCGGGTGGGTGTGGGAGCGGGTATAGGGGTCGTGATGAGACAGAAGAGGAGAAACAGAGAGAAGAGAGAGGAGGAGGACACTGGGAGCGGGAGAGGAGCCCCACCTGGTAGCCGGTGAGCAGCTTGCTCCTCCAGTGTGCCTGCGGCAGGTCGTGGATGGACAGGCGCAGGTTGTGGTAGCTGTCTTTGAAGAGGAGAACGTGCGGCTCGTCGATCAAGCGGCCTCCCAGCTGCGCCTCCATCTGCATCACTTCCTGCAGGGCACAGCACAGTCAGCGCAACACCAACACACACCAGCCAAGGGTAGTTTATACTTCACTACTTTACATATGTTATTTAATATATTATATACACACATATATTATACTAACATATATAACATATAACATATATGTTAGTAGAATAATAGTATTTATTATCGTGTGTGACACACACATATACAAATAGACACACACTCACACACACATACAAATAGAAAAAAAACCAATTTAATATCTGTTACTTTGAAAAGATAGCAAGTCAATTAACAAGTCAAAGCAAGTCAATTAAAACATTCCAGTTAGAACGATGGGAGTGTGAGCTGAATAAGCAGACAGATGTATAGATATGTGTTTTTGTGCTTATTATTTTGAGGTACTTATGGGGTGGGCTGCAGTAAGGGAGGGTGCAGTTTACATTATCTCTTAACATAAGCTGTGTTCAAGGTCCAATGTTTCCTTCATGCAGTGAAGCCAGGAGGTAAAGAAGAATGTACTGCAACAACATGGTTCATATAGCAAGCTTAACTCATCATACACTTGCTTCAATCTGTGTCATGGTGACATAGACTTGTCTGTGTGGTTTCTGACACTGCGTGGCATTCTGGAGTCCTTCATTAGATCTAAACTCCAGCAGAAGCAAACTTTATACACCAGCGTTGGTCTTGGGTGGTGGACTAGAGTACTGTGAGTCTCAGGCACCTACGAAAACATTATTTAAAAACTAGAGGAGTTTTTGCCACTAAAAATACCAAGCAGCACTCTAAAAAAGATAAATGCAAATGACATTAAACAGTAAATAGAGATTTTATGGTCAAATCTTGATGACTGTTACTGCTAGCAGAACGGCACTTTATTAAACGCTGAGAAAGAGGCTTTAAATTATTTGCATAAGACTTTTGCACAGTACTGTAGACGAGAGGTTAAGAAAAAATGCTTTAAAGGTTACATGACACCTATTTAAGTCTTTCATGACAGCTGGCACGAACCTACAGACGCATTTGCAGAAGTGTCAGCCATAAATGTTCGTCCCCAGTTCTTTCGACGGAGGCTTATTGCAGTAAACCTTTCTAAACTCCATTTGCCATGAAAGACTTCATGTTGCTGTTATGTATCACAAATGCTGTACTTCAGTGTAACCTTGACTCCACACTGTACAGACCTACACAGTCGATACAACACTTGAGATACAAGGTCACCGCAAGGTCATGCTGTCCTGCAGCGAATGGCACGAAGAGGAGGAACCTGCGCTGATGAAGACTCCTCAATCCATTAGTCAGCAAATCAGCGTTCCCGCCTCGCAGATCTCCTTAATTTCAGTCCTGCACCTGTGCCAGGAGAAATCTGCGCTCTCGTGGCCTGATGGTTTCATCGCCGGGCACTCGCGCGGCTGCAGGCCATTTGTTGCCATCAAAGCAGCCATCTGGAATTAGGTAATAATAACCACACGCACTTCCTCCCTGATCTATCACTCCAATTCCCCCGAGTGCCGAAGGAGCACAAGGTTCCCTGGACCTGGACGCCTCCCACGGAAAGGCTCACGGCCAAAGACGCGGCCCGTATGATGAATCGGATTAGTTTAGAGGACGTACGGACTTTCCCTCTGAGGACAGGATGCTTTTCGTGGCCTTCAAACTGTAATGCAAGCAAAACCAAGCACGTAGATTTCGGAAAGGGCCACGCCAACGCGATCAAGGGAAGGAAATCTAAAGAAAATCTGCTCCAACAAAACAGACGACAGGAGGGCAGACAGAAGTGGCAGCACGGATAATATGCCCGTATGGTTTGACGCCTTTACTGTGCGATTGCGGATGCACACGGATAGAGTTTGGAGAGCGACTCTAATTAAGATGGAGAATCTGAGCAATGCTCATCGCCGCCCTCCCCTTGATGATTACATTCTCTTCAACGCTCAGTTCAGGCTAGACTGATTTCAATTAAAACAGTAAGGGACCTCGTAATTATCTATTCGAAATAGACCTACCTGTGTTGACGTGACGGGAGCGTTCCCTTTAGCTCCAGGAGCTGCAGTGAGGAGCTCGGAGTGTTTGTCAAAACCCATCGGGACCCGACTATTCATGTCCTTCAACTGATTTAAGGAATGTTGGTGTTGCTTTAGTTTTCCTACCTACTTTATTCTTCCTAGTTTCCTTAATGAGAGGTATTTTTAACCTGGCATACTTTAATCACTCGCAGGCACCGATGTCAGCAGAGGTCCTGCACAGGAACGGTTCATCCAGATTAAAAGATAGTTGAATGTTGTTAAGGAACACTGATTAATGAAGCACCTCCTTTAATTAAACTTGCTTTTGGAGAGCTGATAATTGGGGTGTTTTTGAATCAGTGACCTGATAACTGCAGTGGTTTGTAGTTTTAGAAAACTGGAGTATTACTGAACCCCTGGTTGGTGAATGCAGGATTGTGTTGGACTAAGTTGGGCTAGAACAGAATGTCTGGCTGTCGCAGAGAACTGGGCAGGCTACAGTCAGGTTCAGATAGAAATGTGAGGCTGTAGTGGGAGTTAGGTCGAATGTAGTCTGGTTCCAGTCCCATTTGGGGAGGATTTGGACAGAATAGTCTGGGGCTTCAACAGTATATTAAAGTTAAGGTTGGTTTTGGCCAAAACTGGACATAGGTTAATGGTTCACAGTCAAGTGTGGACATGATTGTGTTGGGCAACAGGTTATGTTGCTTCAGAGTTGTCACAAGTTTGCTGGGCTACAGTTGGATGCAGAAAGAATTTTGGTGGGATGGATATTAGTGAGGCACTCGCAGTGGTCACAAACCTACAGAGCCATATAAAGGGCTACCCGTTTGATTCACTAGAACAGAGTTTACCTAAACACATCTAAACTCTATGTATAAGAAACATTTTCATTTTCAAATCTATATAATTGCAAATGTGATTAAAGAAAAATAGCGACAGGATAAAATTAAATAGAATAAAATGAACAACAACAGGCTAAAATTAGACACTGCTAACTGGTCCACTGGTCTCACTGGCTACTCATGTGGACCTTGGGGGCACCACGTTGGTGACCCTTGGCTATAGTTTGAGTTAGATTGAGTGTATTCTTTGGTTCTGGTACAGGTCCAAACATTCAGAACCGGGTTCTCATGAAGATCGAGCTGTAAAGTTTCCTCTCTGACTACTTTTACCCAACTTCTAGTTCTCACATCCGCGGGAATCCTCAGACCCTGTTTTTTATCCCGGCAATTGACTACGATCTCCCATACATTCGCTCTTCTGAATTGCCCCACTCTCTCAGATGTCCGTGTACATTCTTGTGCCCTTTGCGGAGGTCAGAGGTTTAGGGTTTATCTCTGCAGTCCTCGGGGTCATGTACGTCAATGGAAGAGGCCAATCAAATCTGAAGAGCAATATAATCTCTCCCTTTGTGGCTTTCAGACTGACAAAAGGCTCTTTAGAGCAGCTACAAAGCTCCTCGTTTAGCACCCCTCTCCTAAGCACAATTACTCTTCGGGCAGAAATTAGCATTGCAAATCGCACGCTTGTGGACTTTGATCCAGATTCTGACCTATCAGCAGATCTCGCTGAGAGCCTGCCAATTACCCCATTATGAAGAACCAGGACCCTGCATACCAATGCAGAGGCGGCCCTCGCCATGACGGGACCTCCCTCGATTAACAAGACAAGGCTGGAACTAAGAGTGCATAAACACATCACTCGTTTTACAGCATCACGCACCAAACATTAAAAAAACACCTGCACTCGCAGTTTGTGTGTTTGCTTTCGACATGTGGTTTGGACAGGGAGAGTAATGGCCTCCTGTACGCCTCATTGTCCTCTTAATAAATTACTTTGTGCAATGGCACATTTACGGGGAGAAACTGGAGAACTATCTAAACTTCACTCAGTCCATCAGCTCAACTCCTTCATGGCTGGATCAAAGGAGATTCCATCGCTGGTTTCTACAGCGGCGGAGGAAGACCAGGACGAGGGCCGCACCGCGAAGGAAGACGTGTTCTTGCATTTGTGGCAAGTCTGGGACTCTGGCTTTTCATCTATATTCAAATATTTTAAAAATTTATTCTAACATCGAGGAGTCAATTTGTGTTCAGGTGACACATTTCTAAACATTTGATTAATTTGCCGATGTGTTTTATCATTTGTGATGCAACACACTTCAAACCAATATATTACAGTTTATATAACACTATAACACACAGCAGCCCCACTGTATTATTAAAAAATAAATACAAATTCCTTAACCACACACACACAATAGCAATGTGATTACCGGAACTTACAACACGACTCAGTTACTGGAGCTTGTGTAATTCCACATACCTACTAGCATCAGTTTATATTCATGTCCAGACATGTAATTACATTAGGATACACTTGATAATAACTTGAGCAAATGCAGACATTGATTTTATGTGTAATTACATAAGCTGCTCTTCCAGTGGTCAAAGTTAAAACATCATTACACTGTTATTGTAAGTAGATACATTGTAGTACCAGTCGTTACACTGTTATTGTAATTTGTAATTACACCACTATTAATGACGTAAGGAGCTGGTAAGAGGCAGCGCAACATGTGAGCCTGTACATTGTTGTAATATAAATTTATTCAGTAGCACTAATTCTGTGAGTAGCATTCATACGGCTTCATAACAGCCTCAAATGACTGATTTGAGCCTGTTCAGACAATTTAAGCCTATTCAAAAGCCTATTCCAGCTTCAGTGGTCAACACAGTAGTGGTGTTTCATAAAACTAGTCAGTTGTAATTACCTGGTTATTCCTGCGTCATGTACTATTATGAACACAGGACTTGAGTAAAGTGATGTTTTTACTGGATCACTGAGGGGCTGTTTTACACACATTATTAAAATTACACAGCACTCAATGACATAGTTAGTTAAATTATTTAAATTTACATTTGATTACATTCTGTAGCGCTATTTTACTGCTTGTTTTGGTGTGAAAAATGGCGAAATTGAGCTGTAGCAAAAAATACAAATATGGTAGAAATAAGCTAATGACAATATCATGATAATATAGTACTTCTTAAAAGTTAATAATTTCAGAACAATGAACAAGAGTCTTAAATTGTAAATTGTCATCAAATGGCTTAGCAACTTAGCTAAGTGACATAATAATTATAACCTCTACTCACATTTAAAAAATGGCGTCACATTTAGGCATGTCTGTGTCAACAAAAAAATCTCATAATGAAAAATATACTCACTACATTTAGGGTGTGGTCACTTGGTTAATCTGATTACAGGTAAACTTGTGTTGCCTTTTTGTTGAAAAAAATGGCTATTTTAAACAATTTCCTCCAGAATCAATAAAGGTTTCTGATTCTGATCCTGCAACATCAGCAGCTACTGAAGGACGATTAAAAACAAATTAAAACAGACGATGTGACACTTTTTGGTCAATTTATTTGATTCTGAATGACATACGCCTATTATCATTCCTAATATATTCTATTATTATGACTATGTGTACTATTCAATAACCCAATTAAGCGTCCATGTTCAAGTAGCCATGCCCATCTTTGGCCCGACTTGGAAATAGGCGACGCAGGGTGAGAAAAAAGAGAGAACGCAACAGACAGAAGATGGAGAGGCAGTGAAGACGAGCGAGCAGGAGGATAAGTGGGGAAGCAAGAGAGAGAACGAGCGAGGAAGGATGGAGAGGGGGCTTAACGTTTGTGTCTGGAGGTCAGAATAGTGCTAAGCTTCAGAGAGACAGATAACGGGATTACTGCAGGCCTGGCTGCGGCTCTCCAGAACGAACCTCGGCCCTTTCACGGCCGTCCAGCCGGCCCCGCGCTCGCTGGCTTCTGCTGGAATGGCGCTGTAGTCCATCTGGGAACAGGGGAGACGCTTGGACAGTTAATCTCCCTCGCTCCCTCTGACAGAAGGAGGCTAGCAGCCCTGACTCTCAGACAACAAAACGTCCTCGGCCGGAGAAATAAAACACATTTAAAAGTGATTTAGTGAAGGGGTCGCGCCATTTAAAGGTGCTTTAAGGAAGAGGTCCAAAAACGCCTAGAAGAAAAGAACCAGCATTTGATCTTACACGCCTTAGATACTTTTCTGTTTCAGACACATTATTAAAATTACACAGCACTCAATGACATGCTTAGTTGAATTAGATTTACGTATGATTACATTGTGTAGCGCTTTTTAACTGCTTGTTTTGATATGAAAAATGGTGAAATTGAGCTGTAGCACAAAGACAAATATGGTAGGTATTAATTTCGAAACAATGAACAAGTGTCTTAACAGCTAACAATGTCATTTTTTGAATGTCATTTTTTTAAAATCATTAATTAGGATGAATTCACATTCCTGCCATTATAGAAAGGAAGCAGTGATGCACGTTTGAAGTCCCAAATTTTAAAATAGATGATCAAAACTGTTTAATGAGTAAAAGGTACAGCTAAGTAAATGATTCAGTGAATTAAATAAATTGTAATGTAAAAGGCGAGTATCTCTACACTACAGACTCCAAACCAAACCACTCATGGCTGTTTTGTCCTTTGTTTACAAATATCTGGATTTGTTCTATAATGTCATATGATCCTTCTTAAATTTTAATCCTGGAAAACAATGCACCACAAAAGCTATTCACTAATAAAAATATTTTTGCTATTTAATAGGAATATGTTTTTGTCTGAAACTATTGAAACGTTAGCATGCCAGAACAGCGGGGGATCCTACTGAAATTTTAGCTTACTAGCATATCTGGGAAATCGTGACCCACAATTTCGAGGTCCTTCCCATTGCCATTTCTCTGTTAACAGTAAGGAATCAGACTCCAAAACTGCTGTTATTTATTTATTTTATAATGGAGCATAAGCTCTCGCAGCATGGAGCCACTGTCCTGCATCTTGAGCTTCAGAGTTTTGGCTTTTTTTTCTATTTAAGCAATGGGTTTTCACCACTGTTTTCCTTTTTTTGCTTATTTAATTTAATTAGCGAATCAAACACTATATTAAACACCACTGACTTCCAATCATAAATAAGTTCTATTCTTATCTTTTAAAAAAAGGTTTTGCCATGTTATGCCATATATTATTATTATTATTATTATTATTATTATTATTATTATTATTATTATTATTATTATTATTATTGTTGTTGTTTAATTATTATTTTTGTTTTCTTATATTCCTTATTTTTCTTCTTCTTCTTCTTCATCTTCACTT
>JBBMFX010000026.1:2507257-2519234 GCA_037832545.1 Rhabdalestes septentrionalis
AGAGAGAGAGAGAGAGAGAGAGAGAGAGAGAGAGAGAGAGAGAGAGAGAGAGAGAGAGAGAGAGAGAAACAGAAATAAAGAGATGGGCAGAGAATCAGAGATAGGGAAAGATGGAACGGGGAGAGAGAGAAAGAGAAAGAGAGAGAGGGCTTCAGAAGATGAAGATGAAGGAAATCCACTATTTACTGAACCCTTGCACATTTTCCACTAATGCCTACATAATGCTGCTCTAGCGATGTCTGAAATCGCCCCCAGCCCAGATCCACTCCAGCAGGGGTGGACATTTGAATATGTAATGTGGCAAACTACTGTGAGCATGAAAAGAGTTCAACGAGAAATCCAGAACTCCTAACAAAGACTTGCAAAACTAGTACAGGCTGTGTTTTCAGTCTCGCTTTTAACATGACACCATTCTCCTCATTATTTATTGGATAGCATTATCCTGTCACAAACTAACAGAGCCACATCGCATATTAAATATACTGAACATGTTTTGTTCTCAACATATGAACTTCCACCTGGGAGGTGAGATGTGTGAATTCTCCTCAAATGCTGAACTAAGGCTGCGAGTCAGTTCTCCCAGGCATGTGGGGATCAAGAGCTTTGAATGCTTTGTGGTGGATTCGACATCTTCAGCTAGAACAAATAGGCTTCCCCACCAATTTTCAATGAGTAGGTCCATTGGCCTGCCCGCCAGGAACTATTTCCCCAACTTTAAAAGGTGTGTGAACCCCTGCAATGCTGCTCAAATGCTGATAACCAAGGCTTTGGACTCTTTGGGCTTTTATGTGTCCCTACACATGAGAGCAAATGTCTGTCATTTGTCTCTTTACACATGGCTATAATTTGCTTTATACAAAAATGTGTAACTTCCTATATGGAAAGGAAACACAGGAGCATGTGTGCTTTTATATGTGAGATACATGTCAATTTACTGAAAATTCGAGATTTATACATTTTCCATAACAAAGGGATCTAAGGCAGATATTGTAGCCAGTGTTAGTGCGCCAAACCACAAGTACATGGTCAAAAATGTCATATAATTGACCAAGAAGAATTAATGAAAATGAATTTGTCAAGATATTCTATTTTTCACGGCACCTGTAAAATGTACTTTAAATGTTATTCGCTTTTGGATTGAATTTTAAGTTCCAAAAATCAGAATTTACTTGAAATCAAAATCTGAAATGAACAGTCCTACGTTCCAAATTATTCTGTCTCAATTTCTTCAGCGAGAGCCAAAAAACAGCCCCTCCATCTTTCAGTGAGTAGGCCCATTGCCCTGCCCCGCAGTAACAGTTTCCCCACTGCAAAGGATCAATAAATGCCCAGTAAAAAGCATCACACTGCTCTCTTGCTTTTTCTCATCCCTCCTACACTCTTTATCGGCCTCTCTTCCTCTGTGTTTCCGAGAGGAGAAATAGATGTGTGTGTATTTGTGTGCCCTGAGATGCTCTGACACCCGGGGCATGAATGTGGTGTGTTGCATTAAATCACTCACTAATGCTCGTATTTGCAAGCAGGCCGTAAGTGCAGACGCCGCTCGGCCGTGGCCTAGGCCCTGGCTGACTCGGGGAATCTCACACGCCCTTCTCAACAAGCGACCGCGCCGACTTACGGCTCACAAGGCTACGGCAAGGGTGAAGCACACCACAAATAAAGAGCATGAATAATTCCAAGCAACAATAACAATTAGGGTTGCCAACTGTCTCATATTGTCTGAGATATCCCGAAATACGCGTGATTTTGATTCGTCCCATCGGGACAGCTCCAGTCCCGTATTCCAATCACAGCCTCATTGGTCAATAATAGACAACTGGAAGTCTGGATTGTTGGTGTGAGACGTGGTTGTTGGTGTGAGATGTGGTTGTTGGTGTGAGTCGCGGTTGTTGGTGTGAGACGTGGTTGTTGGTGTGAGACGTCGTTGTTGGTGTGAGATGCGGTTGTTGGTGTGAGGAGCGGTTGTTGGTGTGAGACGTGGTTGTTGGTGTGAGACGTCATTGTTGGTGTGAGATGCGGTTGTTAGTCTGAGTTGCGGTTGTTGGTGTGAGGAGCGGTTGTTGGTGTGAGGAGCGGTTGTTGGTGTGAGGTGTGGTTGTTGGTGTGAGACACGGTTGTTGGTGTGAGATGTGGTTGTTGGTGTGCGACGTGGTTGTTGGTGTGCGACGTGGTTGTTGGTGTGAGACGCGGTTGTTGGTGTGAGTTGCGGTTGTTGGTGTGAGATGTGGTTGTTGGGGTGAGATGCAGTTTCTGGTGTGAGACATGGTTGTTGGTGTGAGACGCTGTTGTTGGTGTGAGTCGCGGTTCTTGTTGTGAGATGCGGTTGTTAGTGTAAGTTGCGGTTGTTGGTGTGACACGTGGTTGTTGGTGTGAGACGCAGTTGTTGCTCTGAGACGCGGTTGTTGGTGTGAGATGCAGTTGTTGGTGTTATAGGCGGTTGCGGGAGTGAGACGTGGTCGTTGGTGTGAGATGCATTTGTTGCTGTGAGACGCGGTTGTTGGGGTGAGACGCGGTTGCTGGAGTGAGATGCGGTTGTTGCTGTGAGACATGGTTGTTGGTGTGAGATGCGGTTGTTGGTGTGAGACGCGGTTGTTGGAGTGAGACGCAGTTGTTGGAGTGAGACGCGGTTGTTGCTGTGAGACGCGGTTAATGGTGTGAGACGCGGTTGTTGGTGTGAGATGCGGTTGTTGGTGTGAGACGTGGTTGTTGGAGTGAGACGCCGTTGTTGGAGTGAGATGTGGTTGCTGGAGTGAGACGCAGTTTTTTGTATGAGACACAGTTGTTGGTGTGAGACACGGTTGTTAGTGTGAGACATGTTTGTTGGTGTGAGTCGCGGTTGTTGGTGTGAGGCGTAGTTGTTGGTGTGTGTGTGCGCTGGCCACTAGTGGTGAAAAATATATAATTAGGACTGTGGTCAAAAGGAGCGGCGAACCTGCTAAGAAAAAACGACTGTGTAGCTACAAAAAGAGAGGTGTGCAAAGTGACCAGGTGTCCTCTTTATCCCGGACATGTCCTCATTTTGAGACCTGTGTCTGGGCAGAATTTTGAGCCCCCTAAACATTTGTTGCCCCAAGATGTGGCCAAGATGCACAAAAAACATAAAAACATACACCAGGACCTCCACTGTGTACCTGAAATGCGCTATACCATCCCCTGGAAACATGGCTGTCCCTCATTTGGGATTGAGAAAGTTGGCAACCCTAATAACAATACAGGCCAGGCATCCAGATAGAACATCGCTAAAAAAGAGCAAGGGTTTCTAAGCAAGCCAGGGAGCCCTGCGGCGTGAGATGGCACACAGAGAGCCAGACTGCTCGGGACAGTCTCCACCTGTGATGGGGCGGATGGCTGGGCATGCTGGATCTACAGCATCAGCTACAGTGCAGCAATGCTACCAAGTCCCATAGTGCACTAGGGCAGTGGTTCTCAACCTTCTCAAGCTGTGACCCACACTCAAAAGTGTAGGCAGGGGTTCTTGACAAATTACAACAACCATTTTCACATTTCATAGCCTGCGTGGACTTCATAGCCCCCGTTACAGTGCTAGTAACACTGGTTCCCTTTAAATGATTTTTTAACATTTCTTTACTTGTCACATGCATAGTCATACAAGTACAACACATAGTGAAATGATTTCCCTGCATTTAACCCATTCAACAAGTGAAGCAGGGGGCTGCCGCAAATGGGGAACAGTGTGAGGTGACGGTACATTCCTCAGCAGTGACGCTAGCAGTTGGGATTTGAACCCCAATCCTCTGATTGCAGGGCGAATGCCCTAAACACTAGGCCATTCAACTGCCCAACAACCACCTTGTCCCCTCCAACAACCATCCCGTCCCCCACCGAGTTGAACCTGCGATGTTGAGAACCACTGTACTATCACACGGGCACTATCACAAGTGGGCGGTTTACCTGGACAGGTAGCCGTGCAGGCGCTCGTCTGGACGCTCTGGCCCTCGCAGGCGGTGCCTCCATTCAGGGGAGCGGGGTTAGTGCAGCTCCGGCTCCTCTTCTGCCAGCCACGCCCGCAGACGGCACTGCAGGACGACCAGGTGGCCCACGTGGACCAGCCGCCGTTCACTGCTCACCCGCCCCGAGAGAAACGAACACAGCAGGTCAGGGTTACCCGACGAGCAACAGCAACAGACAGCTTTTACACCCTGTCCTAAAGGAGGAGGTGGGGGAGGAAAGCGCCCCAAATGGCGCAGGGGTGTCATCCCAATCACATGCTGTGTTTGTTCTGCTTTCACTAGATTTTTGCCAATTGAATGCAGGCTGGAAGGGCCAAGGGGTGCTAAGTGGCCTGAGAAATGAGGACCATGGTTGAATATGCGGGTCATTTTCATAAAGATTCAAGATGAACGGTTTTAGCCTTGAAAAGGAACCCCCTGCACCTTTTAGGCAAGCCTCAGTCACCCACAGTGGGGACAATGGGCAACAGGCGAACGCTAACACCACACTTGCCAACCTTGAGAGCTCAAACAGATTTTCCAAAGCTCGGGTGGGTGCATCCGAATGCTGGTATCTTTTCATATATGTAAAGATTTGGTTGGAAAGTGAAGATTCTCAAATGAAAGTCAGGGTGACCACATCTATTCTACCAGCTAATAGTAAACAGAGCACCGCCTAGTGTGTTGGATTTGAGAGTGAATGTATGGATTACACTACTGGATCACTTCACATACCAGGCTGCCCCCCCTGAGAATGCCAGGTGAGGGCAATGGGAATCGGGACTCTCCTGGGAAAATCAAAAGTGTTGGCAAGTGTGGCTAGTGCTAAATTAAGCTAGATTACGTGCCGGGGCAGTTGGTGCTGCCCAAGAAAATAGTTACACTGAGGGAGACAGGAAAAATACAGTACATCACACAACTCCATGCTGTTACCCTTGTCAAGCCACGACGGCTAAAATAAATCAACTTCATTAACATCATCTAACAGTAATGAATGCTATCGCTAGACTGAGCGGGCAGGGAGGGCGTGCTCCTTGCTGCAACACAGCCTGATGACTCAATTAAACGAAAGGTTGTTTCAACATGGGTTTCATTCCCTAAAGCTCTTCTGATGCATTCTGCTGGCCCTCGTCTGCTCCGCTGCTACAGTGCCTTTTCCGACACCAATATATTTCTTGTGAAAGGTGTAAGCCTGCTGGATTTCTCAGATGATCCCGGACCCAAAGTTCACACTGTGTTTTTAATCAAGTCCCACATCCACTGTCTCCCCGGTTCTTTTCCTCTTCTCTCTCAGTCTTTTCCCTCTCTCTCTCTCTCTCTCTCTCTCTCTCCCTCTCAATCTCTCTCTCTCTCTCTCTAACCCTAACCCGGGCTCAAAGCAAATCTGATTTCTTCTGTTCTGCCGCAGTCGGGGCTGATTTGTTGTCTGGGAGCCTTGATCACCAGTCAGGTTTGCGTCGGGCCGCTGAGGGCTCCTAATTCACGGGCTGAATCACTTCCGTAGCCTCTCTAGCCGCAGTGATTGCCCACCGCCGAGAGGGAAATTGCGCGGTGACTGGCGCGGGGGCCCTGATTACCTCTTAGCACACAGTTGAGCCATGTCAGAGCTGGCCTTGTTAAAATGCATCTCCACCCTCCCTCCCTCCCGCGACTCTAATAACAGCCCTTACCCCACCTACGGCACAGCCAATGAGGGAGCCGGCAAAAGCTTCACATGAGTAAACTGACATTTTAATGTGAAGCCATAGGGGAATGAATCATAAGGACCAGGTCTAATAGTTCCTTTTGATTAAAAGCTATTCACAGACCATATATATATATTTTTTGTAATTAATTTTTTACAATGGCAGCAAATTGGCCATCGCTTTGGCGAACAGTGCGCAATTTGAACCTCGCCAAATTGTACGGTGAGGCGGCCCAGCACTTATTTGCAATTTTTCTGCCTCTGTGTGAGGGCCTCGCCGTGATTGACAGCACAAAAAGCAAACAATGGGGCCGGAATTTTTCTCGGTTCACCACGTCAGTCCCCTCACAGAGTCCTCCATCAAGACTCTGGCAAAAAGAAAATACCCCCGCACAGTTCAATCAAATTTCGACATCCTAATCTAATCTCTCTGTCATGAGGGTGATAATTGTTTTCCCTTTTTCCCCACATTGCTGCTCCTTCTTCCTATGAATAAACTGTGACACCCTGGTTGCTCCAGTCACATTAAAGAGATCCTCTTTTGTCAGTGTGTACATTTATTGTATTTGAAAGTCAGGCCACTAAACCCTGTCCATCTCATTACTGCATTCTGACTGGGCTGATAAGCTGCAGATTAGATATTTAAAAAAGAGTAAATCTAAAACGTACTCTCTTCAGAGTCCCTCTGGAAGACCCTTGATTTCTGCCACTTTGCTCTGTTCATACTGACTGATTGACTGCCCTGATTAGCTGAGAGCATTACGTCTCTTTAATTCAGGCTCCTTTTGGCCCGTGGAGTCCAAAGACCTCCCGCTGGAACAAGGACTGGGCAAGGGCTGCGCATAATAATAAAGGTCAGGCAGCTTATCAAGCCAATTCGTTATCCACTTCCATAGCAAGTCTGTCTACATCATAAATGGAGGACAGCCCTGACAAGTGGTTTGCTGGAATTTCTCAGATAATCAGGCCTGTTTTGCTCACGTCAATGACTGTGGACTCTGGAGCGAAAAGCATAATGAACTGGTCTGAAGTTAAAGAGAGTGTGTGTAACGGGACACACAGGAGAGTGTTAATGTGCCTTTGGCCATCCTATTAGCCCGGTTAGCCCTGGTTCGAATTTTTAGTCATTTCAGTTCTTCAAACAGAACCTGTCTATCAAGCTGCCGTCACTGAATTACTCTTGACTCCTGGGTCAGAACCCATCTCCAACTTTTGTGTAACTCCTGAAAAGGTGTTTGAAAGGGACAGGGTTGAAGGAGAGACGCACCGTAGACAATCACAGCAGCCGAGGAGCTTTTGCGGCGAGCCACAATGTTCTTGGCCACGCAGGTGTAGTTGCCGGTGTCGGCAAGTCGGGCTTGTTTGATGATGAGATTATGGTCCACTGTGATGAAGAAATTGGGGTCAGCCTTGGGGTCGATCAGCTCCTCATTCCTCTGCCACTCCACCTGGAGAAACACACACACACACACACAAACACACACACACACAGACTAAAAAAAAAGGCATTCACAGCCTTAATCTGGCACCGTTGCCAAACCCAGGCCACATCTCTGGGATGTTCTCAAGGCCGCCGCTGGGGTGCAGGGGTTTAGATGCTGGCAGGAGTTTCGTTTTGCCACTGGGAACGAGCGCCGAGGATTAGCTCCTCTCTTTTTTCCTTCCCACAGCTAAAGATTCGCTCGAAAACAAAGGCCTATCCCTGGCGGAAGAGTTTAAGAACTGGAGTAATTACTGCACAGCATTTGCTGTACCACTATGCCCATCTCTGATCAGGCCTGTTTAATTTTAATAGGGTACAAAAGTATTAAGGCAGCCAGGTGGAAAAATATAAATCTATTCAGACATGAAGTAATTCTGGGACATTTCTGAATGGCCTGGAGCTAAATATTTCATGCGATGGTCGTCTGCGAGGCTGACGAGGAGAGCGCAGTAACTGCTGTTGTTGTTGGACCTGTTGGAGACTCCGGTGGGCAACGTTGAGCCAAAACAGCTGCCCGCAGTCTGGTCCGGTCCTGCGTCCTGCGCAAAACCTGCATGCATTATTAATGGAGCTGGAAGAGCTGCCAAAATAAAGGGCCGAGCCTCTCGTCCATGTCCAGCTGACAGGACAGACGCCATGCTGCTACACCTAGTGAAATATTGCCAGGCTCATATAGACGTGACGATAAATCAACTAGCGGGATAATTAGCACAAGACTTTGCTTGTATAATGAGCTTTCTGGTCTCACTCACCTCAGCTGTGGGTACTCCCTCTGGAGGGTGGCAGCGCAGTAAAACTTCCTGGTCCAGTGCCACCTCTTTACCCAGCGGTTCCTCCTCAAAGTTCTTTCTCAGATCTGGGAAGCAAAAACATCAGTTAATGCTTTCAAGCTAAGCTGACCGCCCTAAAAACATCTTAGGCAAAGCCACTGGTCCTACTGGGGACTCCTCGTTAATTAAGAAGTTATTCTCAAAACTGCACAAACTCATTTATAAACCATCTAAACTTTAAGGGCCCTCAAAGAGTAATCCCAAGCAGAGTTGCACAAGATATTTAGGACCTAAACTGGACCAAAGAACCACTGAGAAATGTGTTACAGGGTTGAAATTAAGTTTCATTATCTGAAGGTGCGGGGTGGCCTCTGTAATCTGGTGCAAGGGAACTAGACAGTGAGGGTGCACCCTTAGCCACCCTGCCACATATGGCT
The DNA here is from genome assembly GCA_037832545.1 of Rhabdalestes septentrionalis. NCBI lineage: Eukaryota > Metazoa > Chordata > Actinopteri > Characiformes > Alestidae > Rhabdalestes > Rhabdalestes septentrionalis. The sequence continues at coordinate 2,515,582 of JBBMFX010000026.1, forward strand.
GTGGCACTATTAGGTTCTTGTCATTTTCTGAGGACATGGCCAGAGCTGAGATGAGTAAACCCTCAAGAGTTTCACTGTTCCATAGAAAGGGTTTCAGGACTATGCGACAAAGCATTTGAGGACTGGGAGGGTTTCCTTAATCTCAGCAGCACACTGGAAAATCAAACAGCGAATGGGAAAAATAGGTTTACTCATTAAATAAATGGATAGATGTGGTCGTAGTCTAGTTATTACAGTCGAGGAGATATTTCCCCAAGAATAAGGTGTGTTCTTTAGCTTGTGTTTGTTTGCACAGGAGCTATGAGCAAAACAGGCCACACCACTTATTCGGTACTGCTTGGCTGAGTTAGAGAATGGCTGTCTGAAGCCCCAGGGCCGAGCATCAACTGAGAGCAATTGCATTATCCCACCCCCGCCCCTCCACACACACACGCACACCACACACCAATCTACGATGGGGTATCCACAGAACCCTCCATCCTGCAGGCTACAGAGACAAGTGTTGATGCGAGTCAGATTGCATTTGGTCCTCAAAATTACATTACTGTTGATAAAGACGGTTTGAGTCATAGCTTCAACGGACGGTAAAATGCTTTCAAAACAGTCTTTGCATAAATGTTTACGACTGGTGTAATGGAGGACGTCTCCAGCGTAGAGGCGTCGGCGGAGACAGCTGCCCTTGCGTAGGATCCATTTCTGCCCAGTGCCGTGGCAGTGACAAATGGCTAACTGGCTGCTCTGTCGAGGAGTTGGCCGAGGCTATGCAAATGCCTGAACTTGGATATGAATGGTATTTGTTTACATGTTTGAGAATTTGAATAGTACATATGTAGTTTGAAATAAGTGACATAAATCCTTTAGAATCCTGTATTATCTGCAAGTCCTTGATTGAGAGAGCCACCTCCAAGCACCAAACCTACCCTATACCGATGGCTCTCTGGTTGGCACTCCCTCTGAATGGCCCTCCTTCTATGTAGACATTCGTCCCTCTTTCTACATTCCCTTCCCTCTCTCTGAATAGCCCTCTCTCTTTCTAGGTGACGCTCCATCTCTTTCTGATGGGCCCATTCCTCTATTTCCAGGTGACCCTCACTGTTTCTGGGGTAACCTTCCATCTCAATGAATGCGTGGCTCTTTGGACGGCCTGCTTCTGTTTGGATGAACCACCCTCTCTCTGAATGGCCCTCCCTTGTTCTAGCTGGTTCTCTTTTGTCTATGAATGGCCCTCCCTCTCTCTAGATCAGTGGTCCCCAACCTTTTTGTCACCACGGACCAGTCAACGTTTGACAATTTTACTGCAGACCGGGGGGGTGGGGTGTTGCGGGGGTGGTGTGCGTGTACGTAGATTTTTTATATTGTGAATATATTAACAAACGTTAATCCACAGTGTTCTCGTATGCAGCTAATTTTTTGGTACTCAAGTGACCGAGATTTAACCGAGAGAATCCGGACATTTTTCAAAATAAAAGATTATTCTGACTTTCAGATGGAAATAATTATTTCTTAGGCAGCCCGGTCCCTGGGGGTTGGGGACCGCTCCTCTGGATGGTTCTCTCCTGTCTGTGAATGCCCCCCTCCCACATCTGAATGGCCCTCTCTCTTTCTAGATGGCCTTCCGTCTCTCTGAATGGCCCTCCCTCTTTCTAGATGGCCCTCCCTCTCTCTAGATGGTTATCTTCTGTCTGTAAATGGCCCTCCATCTCTCTTAATGGCCCTCCTTCTCTTTCCAGATGGCCTCCCTCTCTTTCTGGAAAACCCTCTCTCTCTCTATGTGACCCTTTCTTTCTTTGAGTGGTCCATCCTCCCCTGGGTGACCTCCCTCTCTCTCTGGGTCTATTAGTTGACAGCTATCCAAACTAACCAAAGTATGTTGATCTGTCCAGTGATGTGTCGGGGATCTTCAGGTGAATTGGAGGAACAGTTGGTGGTAATTTCAGACACATCCAATCCCAGTCCTGGCTACAGAATGTTATTGGATGTAGCACAACTTGTGTGAAAATGTGGTTATTTGAAAGTAAAAATGCTTAAAATGCCCATGGAGATTGTGAAATGTTTGTGCATAACGACATGGCGAAGTAACTAGGGGCCAACTGGCCGCTTCCTATGAAGACATCACTGCCAGTCATTTCACTCTTAAAAAAAAAAAAAAGCCCATGTCACGCCTGTCCACAGCAATCAGGCCGTACCAAACACTGAGCGCTAAAGAGGGCTCCAGCGTGTTCGATTTAATTAAACTGGATTTAACGGGTCTGGGCAGCACTGCGGGCAGCTCAGTCGTGGGAAGTATGAAAAAAGCCGCTGTCCCCATCCAACACTTCTGCGACTTTGAAGGCGGGACTGGAACGAGGTTGAGTTTAAAGCGTCCGCGGGAGGCCACCCGGTCCTTTCAGCTGTACCGCGTGACATCCTGGTTTTAAACGATGCATGTTTATGAGGGGATTAATAGAGAGGAGGTTGTAAAAGGGAAAAAAAATCACAGCCATTTAATGGTCCCTCTTTCTTGGATCTGAGGCTGAGGTGGGGAGCGATAGCCCCCTTTGTTCTCTCAGCAGATTCATTCGGCGCCACAGAGAGAGATACATCATAAATCCGCTCTGATTGCGACAAGCTTTCATCATTGTTTTCGGCTACAAATGTGGCTCGTCAGAAAGAGACTCACCCGCATTCTCTCTGACACCCGGACTTAAAGCGAGCGCTCCCTTCCCCCCTCTTTTGAACCGATGTTTATCCCGAAACGGAGCAGCCACGGCGCCTCCTGGAGCCTAATCGCATTATCACACTGCTAGATGTGGAAAACCGAGCGGCCTCTCAAGGCAATTACCACATGTTACGTAGCAGATTAGCGGCTTACCATGCCACGGGCTCCTTTTGATCAAACTTCCCAATCAAAGACGTTAAATAAGTCATACAGACCCATCCGAATCAATCAGCCTCGGGGAGCACACGCAGCTGAAGTGCTCAGATTGATTGGACTAAACGCAATTTTGGAAATCATTTCTCAGTCGAGAGCGTATCAGGCGCGGCGTTGGCTTCCGCACACTTGGAAAAGATCCCCCAGCCAAAGCCTGAACATTTTCCTCCGGACACACTGAGGAGTTTGCTTTTCCCGTCCTCCTTCACACTCTTGCCCCAGATTTGGAGCAGTTGGCTGCTCCAGACGTGTTAGGATAACTCACAGGCGATTCGCACAAAAGCCTTTTGGCTCTTCTGGGTTCCCGTAGTGCTCCAGGCCACACACTGACACCAGTAATCCTCAAGGCCGAAGATTTTCTCCACCTGCTGCCTGGATATGTCAATCCTCACCTGCATCACTGGGAGACCTGCGGAGGAGAGCAGAGGATACACATAAACATATTTAACTCTTTCATTCCAGAGAGGACCTGTTTTTCCTCTCTCAGGATTCAAAAGATGTACATACAGAACCTGATCTGAAGATCTAGCCGAGCAAACACACACCACATGAGAGGAATATTTGTTCCAAAAGCATGCAGGCTCCTGCAGGTCCCGCACATCAATGGTGATGTTGGAAAGCTCAACCCCTCTTTGCAGCAGTAACAGCCTCTATTATTGTAGGTTCATTCACTAGATGCTGCTATGAAGATTTGATTGCATTCAACCAACAAGAGCAATGTTGAGAATATATTTATATACAC
>JBBMFX010000026.1:2519334-2536594 GCA_037832545.1 Rhabdalestes septentrionalis
TTTTCTTCTTTAAACAAATACAAATACGAATAGCTGGCACTTTGCACATGTCTAAAATATATATATATATATATATATATATACTGCTCGGTCAAAAAAAAATCTATAAGGTATTGACTGCAGAACACGAATTTTGCCCTTAATCGGTCTGTAACCTCCTGGAGTACGTCCCAGGGAGCTGGGAGAGGGACGATTAAAAAAAGAAGCCACATCAGGCTGAGCGGGGCCAGAGGTCAGGCCCAGTCAGGGTTACACTGTCTCGGGTCAAGGCTCGTTGCTAGTCATGACAGGCTCTATCAGCTTTGACAGAACTGCCAATTTGCCACAATGACTGTGGCGTCCGTGGCCTCATAATAGACCCTGGACTGCCATTAGAGACTATTCAAGGCTGATGAAGCAGCATGCAGGTGTGACACCAATCAATCCAGACTAGTTCAAGGCTATGTTTCCTCAAGGTAACAGCACGCTCAGTCTGGTCCACTACAGTAAGCCCCTCACTGTATGAGGCCCCAAATTTCAATGGCTCATAACTCACACTTTAGTTCCATAATCGCCAAATAAGTCAGTTAATGTAATACTGAGTGTGGCACAAGTCTAGGGAATTACACACACACACTAGCGACAAGGGGAGGAGGACTGGGAAACCACCTCAGCTGCCCTAAAGAGGACTGGGAAACCACCTCAGCTGCCCTAAAGAGGACTGAAAACCACCACAACTGCCCTAAAGAGGACTGGGAAACCACCACAACTGCCCTGAAGACGAATGGAAAACCACCACAACTGCCCTAAAGAGGACTGGGGAACCACAACTATCCTGAGGAGGACTGGGAAGCCACCACAACTGCCCTGAAGACGAATGGGAAACCACCACAACTGCCCTGAAGACGAATGGGAAACCACCACAACTGCCCTAAAGAGGACTGGAAATCCACAACTACCCTGTTTACACTTCATATTCATTTCCCTCAACAGGGCAAAGTATTTCCCTCCCACCTTTATTAGGAGTGGTTCCTTTACATTGCAATTGTTATTATTACTATTATTAAAAGAAACAGATTCCTGTTTGGGGCTTATAAGTCTAAATTTCTGCGCAGATTCGATGCACTTGTCTGTGTTTATGACTTGTTTGCCAGATTTGGCCGAACAGACGGGGGGAGCCCCAATCCAGCCTCTGTAAAGACTCAGATGTTGGAATAGCGGCAGCACCGGCAGGCGAGTTTGCAGCCACAGCTCCACACAGGTGTGAACGAGGCGAGACCGAGTCGGCACACATGCCACCTGCCAGCTCTTTGCACACCAGCAAGACTCTCCAGGCTCCTGCGCTGTAGGGGGGGGGCCGAAGAGTGGCCAACCCTGAACTCCCAACCTCTCGATAGAAACTGAAAATATTCTTCAAAGACCAAACCAGAGAAATCCTGCACAAATATTTAAAAAATATTTTAAAAAGTTAACTTTGAAAGAGGTTTAATATTAAAAAATTACATTTGTAAAAAGACAGATCAGTGAGAGGTTGCATCAGTTCCCCAAATCAGATGAAATTTTGACACAGTTGAAATAATTGAACACACATTTGTAAATTTCAATGCATAATTATTATTATTATTTGGAGAAATTATTGGAAAAAAATCACGTGTCAGAAACATTTTCCTCAACATGTTCAGTTCAGCATATAAATAGATCCATTAATATGAATAACAAAAACTGAAAAATGTGGAATTATTCATATGGTAAAAGTGCTTGGGAGGATCTTTAAAAGGTACAACGTGAAATATAAAGGTTCTTTATGCCTTTAAACTGTTTTTAATTTCCTAAGTTCTCAAACTAGTCTTAATACATATTGTGTGGAATACACAAGCAATAGAACATCTGAGGTTGTGTGTTTTCACAAAAAATATGATGGTATTTGCCGTAACGCATGGCTTTGAGTGTTCTACTGCATTTATCACATAAATAAAGGGGGAAAAATGTGCATCAAAGGAGCCCTGAACTTTGCACAAAATATGCTTTAATGTCAGTGATTCTCTCTGCTACCAAAATAAGTGCCATACTGGGTTATATAAAGATATAAACTATTTATATATTTCTATATTTGCCAGCTCGAAAGGTTTTGGAATCTGACAGCGGACTGTGTCACACTCTTCTTCAGCAGTCGATGAATAAGGCAACAGCTTGGATTGGACCTTCTGGAAGTTATGTGATGATTTTCTATATCAGATGAGCTAAAACAGCTACTTTGTTTCACAGCCAATGCTTAATGATACACTTATCGTGAAAAAGTGTGCAATTCTTCCTAGCCAATCAGATTGTGCTGTCAGAACTGACGTAATACAAAACGTTCCTTCTTTGTCTGAGCAACTGTCCACTCACTACTGACCAAAAGCAGGTGGAAATACCTGGAAAGGTCACCTCAAGTGACAATTTCAAATCAAATTACGGGGCAATAAAACAGTCTGGCTGCAGAGCGTTGCATGACCACGGCGTTTGATAGGAAAAGCAATATTTCCTTTCATTTCTCCCTCCTGGGAGCAGCTTGGGATTAGGGGGCCTTATTGAAAGATTATATATTTCAGGTGCGGATTAGAGGTATAATGTAAAAGTCCAATGACAGCTGTATAGATAAAAGTGCTCCAATATCCCAACCTTTCTGCTAACAAGAAAAGTCCAATTTAGGAAAGAACCCGGGGAAATCGACCATCTAATGCAGGCGGGAGGCTGCCTTCCCGGTTCCACCACGCCGCATGCCAAAGCACTTTCCTGTTTGGCAATTAAAAACTACTAAAATAAGCAGCGATCCAAGGTGCTCACAAGTCACTCCAACACCTATCTGCTGATTTTTTTTTGTTATTTAAAGATATCAACACCTCTACGGTAGGAGCCGGATTGCCGATGTCAATTGTTTTCATTTGTTTACGCTTTCCATGGAAAATTGCCCCTCAGAGAGTGCGTGATTGGGTTTGTTATGACGCCAGAGCGTGGCGTGACTGCCTTGACGGCGCGAGTCACTATAGAGGGACTCAATTGAAGCAGAACAAGTCTCTTAGATGCACAGGTGTTCACGCTTTCCAGGCTATGATAAAGCGCTAATTTGATCCTGCTGTCATCCTGCAGAGGGCAAAGGAGACGCGCCCGTACCAAAATGTGCTACTAACAAAAAAAGAAGGCCTGTTTAGTTGTTAGGGATGGTCGTGTGCCGAAGTATAGACACCCCTGGTGTTGTAAAACCACATCCTCTACAGAGAACACACTAAAATACAGCCAAGTATCTGCTTAAAATGAACTGACAGGGAGAAAAACGTCTGTCAAAATTCTGTGTGGTAAAGTTATGTCACAATTATTTCATGTTTTATCAGATGTATTATTATTTTATTATACATATGTATAAAACTGTGTGTAATTTTAATTTTGGATTAATTTAATATATGAGCATTATAGATTATATATCATATCATCTATAATGGTCAGAGTTTGGTCAACGGACTGGGTTATACCCACAAAAAAAATAAATATATATATATGAATGTTTTTATGATGTAAGAACATTCAGAATAAATATGAGGTATTATATATTAAAAAAAAAAACTAAAACCATTTTTAAAACCAAGACTATTATAAAAGAATGGGGAGGGAAAGAAAGGGTACATTCCCAAAAGCAAAGAGAAAGGAATTTTATTTGTGGGAGAACTACATTTACAGGGGGGCTGAGATGGAATACACTCTGGATTTCGGGAACCAAGTGGTTTTATGGAGAGAAATACATTTTTGTTTTGCTCCTGTAGACTCAAACGTCCCAACACAGAACATAAACTCAATGTAAATGTGACTGAATATGTAATTCATTTGTAAATTAATATGTTCATCTGTAATTCATATGTATAACCGTGTAGTTACATGGCAATAACCATGTAATAAACAGAACAAAAAGCAAAACAGCAATAACCACCTATAAATGTTTTCAGACTTTTGACAGAATTCATGACTGCTCCATTGGTTTTCCTCCTTATGCTTGAAAGTGAAGAAAACTCTAAAGCCTCTGTGAGATTTTCAGGCAGACGTTCACATGGAGACGATAACGAGTCCTGTACCGAGCAGCAGGCCCGCCGCTAACCCTCCCCCTCTGATAAGGCCCTCAGGAAATAAATTAGCAATGCTACAGGTACGAAAGTGTAACCATCTGGTAGCAGATAGCTCTGGAGCACCCAAGACCTCTTCAGATCTGTTTTTTTTCTCCAACACCTTCATCTCAGCAGGTCTTTAACCAGGAGGGGTGTCTGTCAGTCTGAAGCACTTCAGATTATCTAATTAAAACCAACGCGCCAGTCAAAATATTCCAAAGAGCTGCGAGCGGGGTCTACTTATGCAGATATCTTTACTGAAGAATCCCACCATGCCTCCATTCCACCATTTCACTTTCCCTCCATCTCACCATCCCTTCATCTCACCATTTCACCATCCCTTTATCCCACCATGCCTCCAACTCATCATTCCACCATTCTACCATCTCCACCATCCTTCCATCTCACCAACTCTCTATCTCTCCATTCCACCATCCCTCCAACTCACCATCCCTCCATCCCACCATCCCACCATCTCATCATCTCACTATCCCACCATCTCATCATTCGACCATCTCACCATTCCACCATGCCACAGTCTCAACATCCCACCATCTCACCATCCCACTCTCCCATCATCTCACCATCCCTCCATCCCACCATGTCAACATCCCACCATCCCTCAAACCCACCATCCCTTCATCTCACCATTTCACCATCCCTTTATCCCAACATCCCTCAAACCCACCATCCCTTCATCTAACCATTTCACCATCCCTTTATCCCATCATCCCTCCAACTCATCATCCCACCATTCTACCATCTCCACCATCCCTCCATCTCACCAACTCTCTATCTCTCCATCTCACCAACTCTCTATCTCTCCATCTCACCAACTCTCTCTCTCTCCATCCCACCATCCCTCCATCTCACCAACTCTCTTTCTCTCCATCTCACCAACTCTATCTCTCCATCCCACCATCCCTCCATCTCACCATCCCTCAATTTTATCATCCCTCCATCTCACCATCTCACTATCCCACCATCTCATCATTCAACCATCTCATCATCCCACCATGTCACAGTCTCAACATCCCACCATCTCACCATCCCACTATCCCATCATCTCACCATCCCTCCATCACACTAACCTACCATCTCAACATCCCTCTATCTTACAGTGCAGCAGAGTGAGCTGCCCCCTCAAAGTCTTCCGTTCTATTATTCCAATGTAATTATGTCATTATAAATGAACTACACAGTTACTCACGTAGAGAACCTCATTTGTATTTGATTTATGTTCTGTATTGACAAATGAAACAAGTACATTCTCTCATGTCTGAATGTTTCCTGGTTAATGTAGTTAACGTTGCCTACAAGCATGCTGCGCTATCAAATATTGTTAGAGCTCAAAAATGTGTGATGAGAGGAAAAAAGCCTTTGCTACTTCACCCAGCTTGATGGTCATGATTAAACTGGGAAGTAATATAATATGTGAAGTTGACATGGTGTGAGGAGCTTCATGTCAAAATATTCCACAATATTATTGTCACATCATGCGAGCTGGGCAAATGTGTTATTACTGCCGTTAATGAAGGGTTTCTACAAATCCTTTTATTTTGAAAGTTCATTGCTTTTTTGTGCATATTATATGGACAAAAGTAATGGGATGCTTGACCATTAAATTAACAGGGACTTTAATGACACATTCAGAAACAGAGAATTTCATATGGTGTTGTTCCCCAATGCAGCTGCTAGAATGCTGGACTCTTTTTTCTATAACAAACTAGATAAAACATGAATTCCCTGTAGTGGAAAAATGTTTTGGTTTTATATTTGATTTGATTACATTAATGTTTATATTGACATTTTCAAAAATATTTGAACTGTAACTGTGTTAAAGGGAACTCTGCTGTTAAAAAGCTCTTTATTTGTTTAAAGTTTTCTAACCAAATGTGATTGAACATTTGTTCATATAGCAGTAAAATTGGGCCATATGCTATTTTGAATTCATTTTTTAAAACAAAACCATGCAATTAATCAAAAAAATTAATCGTTGCCCAGCATAAAAAAATCTAGAATTATAATTCATAATTTTCATTTGAACCATTTATAATTTACGATGTGAAGTATCAATGTAAATGAAAAATGTTCAGTGCAAAACATGCAAACATATGAAAGAACACGTAAACATGGTCAAAATATCTACAAAAGCTATAGAAATGTGTGACACCAGTATTTAGAGATTTCATAAACAATTGGAAACTCAAATGTCTTATTAAAACATTCACATTTGCTGAAGTGGGATAAAGGAATTGCAGCAGATCTTGGACATGTTTGATATTCAAAAGAGAGTTTTTCCTATGACAGTCACAACAAATGTTAGATTATTTTGACGTTCTGAGAAGAGAGGACAAGTAGCTTCTCCTTATTTGGCATTGGGAACTTCCTGATTATCAGAATGTTGAAGTTTTTCTTTTCTGAGGTGAGTTGAATGGTTGGTGGTGGTCCATGACTTTGTTGAATGGAAAATCAATTGTATTAATGTATTAAAACTTGATTGTCTCGATGTATTGATTATCGTCTCAGATGGTTATTATGCGAAGCTGGTAAAGCCCGTCTGAGACATGAGCGAGTGTCTGACGGTAAGAGATGGTAATGTGAGATGAAAGAGGGGGCAGGCGGAACACGCTGATGCCGATACCCAGTCTAACATCACAGTTTTCCCTGAGACTGCCAGGCCTATCGCACAAGCCCTGTCAAAACAGACGGCCTGCCCGAAAGCGTCCGCTCCGTCAGCAGTGCGCGCTCGTGAGCGGCGGAGACAAGTGGAGCGCTCCTGCCTGACAGTGAGGCGTCACATGCTTTGATATTTGCCTGAGCGCTCCGTGATGCAGCACACCGCGGCGCTCCTCGGGGCCGGCGTGCAGCGAGTGCAAACTGCCAGCCGCTCGCTTCCGCTGTCCATCAAAAATCTCCCCGGACTATTTAGCCGTCACGTATGCGCCGCTGCCTCCCTGTGGCTCCTCTATTTATAAACCAGGTGCTGATGAGCCCTGAGAAAACAGCGCACCTGATAGGCGATAAATACTGGAACTGCCTGGTAAGGGGCTGTGCATTAAACTCAGGGCTGGAAAGGAGTTGCAGCTCATTAGACCTTCACGAGTAAATATTCTGGCTGCAAACGTTCACGGAAATAACGAATAATATGTTTAAACTTTACAATAAGACCTATCTAACGCAGCCACTATCTCATTACTACCTACAGTTAATAATACATTTAAAAACAACGTAACTACAGATGATGTTACTGATGTGCCGCTGACATCAATACTTCGGGTGTACTCACACAATTACATAAATGTGTCTTTGAGTTAAGTCAGTGCACTGCTATTTTCTCCAGGATTACCTGTGCTTGAAAATGTGGCATGCTATTACCTCGACTATGTGACATTCCTGTCAACAGCCACTAGTGGCCATTGTTTGTTTCAGTTTTATATGGGGACTCTTGTTTTGAAATCGGGACGTTTCTGGCATTTGTGTTAAAGTGACAGTGCTTGTTTATTGGTTTATTTCCTTGTATGGTTGTGGTAAGTTCTAATGAGTCAAATCCCTGGGTCAGTCAGGGTTTATGTTTTCTTTGTGTTCTGGGCCCTCGTGCCTTCTTTGTGTTCCTTATGTTTTTTAGTTTATGTGTGTAAATAAAACCCTGCGTCTGCGCCTCGTTACACACCCTGAGCATGATGGGACAGACTATTACTATTTACAATGCATATCCACCGGAAATTCTGGCTTTATAGAGATTTCAGTAGCTGCCATGACAAAATTTATTAGTAAGAATAGTTTTTTACACAATTAGCATAGCAAATCGTCAGATTAGCTTCATATCAAAACAACACAGCAGCTCGACCCACACACATCCTGACCTGTGCTGGCAAGCTCTTGTGCAAATTTGTTCCGAATGAGAAATAAATGGTTCGGAAGGGCTACCACGCTCCTGCTGTTGGTCCAGATTGCATTCTGCACACCAACAAGGACACTGCTCTTGACCAAAAGTAATTACTTACTGGCTGCAAGCTACAGGCGGAATTGAAATGGATTTGTGTGGGAGTGAACGCTATGCTGAGGGATACAAGAGATCGCTATTGTTGTTTATCCAACAATGTTAACAAAAAAAAGAAAGAAAAAAGAAATGAAATAAAGAAAGGAAAAGAAATGCAGAAAGGACTGCACTAACAGCAAACGACTTGACATCATCAAGCTTCTGATTCATCACGGCTGGAGGCCGACGGTTTTTTTTTGTTTTTATGAAATGAGCCTGAATCAAGCAAAAGAGAGCAAATCTTTGGACCTTTCTGACAAGAGGCACAATTATAATGGTTTTGGAGCCAAACTGACCGGGGCAACCTTACTCTGAGTGAGCCATAATGAAATTTAGAGTCTCTGAATGAAAAACAGCCATTTGGAAATGTGCTGGAAATTATTCATAAGCAATATTGGGTCTCACTTGTTGATCCATAGCCTCTACTGTAAGCAGCATGAAAGTACCACTGAGTTCATTGAACTCCAAAGGACAGCCTTTGGACCCTGATAAATGTTCCTATTCCTGAATGGCCTGACTAAATTCATCTTTAGCTGTACGTGTATAATGCAACCCACAACAAACAAACATTCAGACAATTTTATCTTTGTTGTTTAATTGGCTTCCGTAAACATATCTACCTAAAGTTTGCCCATGTTATGCATGCACTGACCTTGTCCTAATAAATATGTGCAATAAAGTATTTAAAAATACGGATAAAATAGGGATCTACATTTTCATCAACATCTGCATTTTAATGCTAAACACAATGTTCTTGTCCACAACTGCACGTTGGATCACCATAAAGGATTTTGCCATTGCCTGGAAAGATATCTATTTTGAATCTTTTTGAAGGAGCATTCAAATGTAATACTCATGAACGATAATACTACACAAATACTTAAACAGAAAAATCTATAAAGCCTGAATTGAGACTCCCATTTCCCTTGTTAGCATTCCCTGTTGGCACACCTAGTTTGATAAAACACCCCCAAACAGGAGTCCTCTTGATAAAGAAGGTAAAAGAGGAGCTAACAGGCCTATAAAAGAGTGTGAGAACACCCTGAAAGCAGCTGCAAGAAACTGGAAATTTCAACGAGACAAAATCAATGCAGGTAGAATGTGAAGCCTATCGACCCATCCATGGTCATCCTCCACCTTTCATCCTACAAGTGCTGGAATATTCTCAAGCACTCCATGCAAGGATGCACAGATTAGGTCCATCGCATGGACCCTCTCAACCTCGGGGAACTGAAGTAGGGAGCTGAAAATAATGAGCCAGTTGAATCACATTACTGCAAAAACTTCATTTGCAACAAAGCAATGATGCTATTACAATGACATCGCTGTACAGGGTAACTACCGTGCACATGAGAAGTATAAGATGGATTTTCTCTCTGCAGAAGACACTGATACCTGAAACGTATGTGATAGCCTTTCAAGGCCAACTCTAGAGACAGTGGGGGTTCTAGACCAAAATTACCAGGCGGGCCAAGGTTGGGACAGTGTGTTTTTGGGGGTGTTGCACATGTGTGTCTGTCCACATGTGGAGCGGTTTAAGTAGTCCGTGTAGAACACATGTAGCGTTAGTTCTGTTCTTTAAGCAGTCCGTCTAGAACACACATTGCATAAGTTCTGTTCTTTAAGTAGTCCGTCTAGAACACACGTAGCGTTAGTTCTGTTCTTTAAGAAGTCCATCTAGAACACATGTAGCATTAGTTCTGTTTTTAAGTATTCTGTCTAGAACACATGTAGCGTTCGTTCTGTTCTTTAATTAGTCTGTCTAAAACAGATGTAGCATTAGTTCCATTCTTTAAGTAGTTCGTCAAGAACACATGTAGCATTACTTCTGATCTTCAAGTCAGTGTATGTCACAATAAGAAATGTATATTTAACTCTTTGGCTGCTCAGTGCAGGGGGGCCATAAGTGGCCCTGGCCCCCCCGGCGCCCGTTTAGAACCGCCTATGTCTGGAGACACCTAAGATTTAGAATGCGGCAGGCATATGTCCTCCGTTTAGGTCTCTGGGTCTTCCGCTGGTGGCCTTGCTCTGAAAGGTGTGCGGCGATGCAGATTGAGCCGCTGGCACTGACCTGCGAGAGGCAGCTAATGTGCCGGCCTGGCAGCTGGAGGACTGGCGCCGGTGACCTTGCCATCTGTTTCTCAAAACCTCATCACCAACCTCAGTGCCCATCACCCACACAGACAGACAGGATGAAATACAATGCCCATTACAGAGAATGCGGCTAATAATGCCTTATCAATTAGCCCTATCGCTATAGATCGATGCTCTGCCGTTGGTAGGAGCCCATTATAACTCATTTAGGAATAGACTGTCCGCTTTACTCCTTCTCCAGTTTCCTCCTCTTCATTAGAGGATGGGCCTATGGACGTATCGTCTCCTCCTCAAACGCCCCATCTTGATCCTTCTCCGATGGCCCATTAAAGATCATGTTTAAATCATTGCTGAATGTAATATTTGCGTTTTGAAAGGCCTACATATTCCCAGATGCCTGATAATGCTTAAGTGTTTCATTGCATTGGCTAGGTGTAGGATTTCTCCAAACTGGGGGGTGGGATTTGATACCAACCATGGAATAAATCAGAGAGCGTGACCAAACTGCCTATCCAGGCCTTTTAAAAGCAAATCACTGAGTTAGAACTTGGTAAAATTAAACCTATCAACTGAAAATTTTCTGTTTAAGCTCATTGTTTTAACCAGTTTTGTCAAGAATTAGGTCTTAGTTATTAATACCCACTGAGAAAAAAACATTAAAAAGGAGATATTGAGCTAAACATTGTTAAAACTGATGGAAAAGCAGCAAGTAATCTAAAAGAATCAACCGAAAAGTTACATCTCCAAAGTCTAGGCTCATTTTGAGCCAATTTTGTCAATGATTAGGCCTCGGGTGATAATTATCTCCAGCAAATAACATTAAAAACAAGTGCGTAGGATGGGTACATTCCAGTTTTCGTCTGAGAAACTGATATAACTACCCCTCACCTCCTCCAAACCAAGTTCTTGCTGTGTAATATAGGCCATGTACTTTGCCTGGCCTTCGCTTACTGTCTTATTTAAGAGTCTCATCGCGTACCTTCTGTCAAATACAAGTCAAAAAGAACATCAACTTGAGAAAATTCCCTTCTAATTAATTAAATACCACTGTTAGTGTTCATCATCGCCCACAACTGGGTCATAAAGAGCCACTGGCAGGCAGAGGAGGTCTGAGACTGTGTTTAATTCTAGCATCTAGGCTATTAAAGAGAGAGGGATAAAGCAGAACGATGGCATGACAACTATGCTGGAGATGTGCTGTGATCGTAAGCGCCGCCGTTACTATACCAGTACCGTTCCCGCAGTCTGAAGTAAAAAATAAGCTCAAAAGTTATGTGATATTCCGTTTATACTAATACAAAGTCCGTTATGCACCAGACGGGACATGAATTGTGAAATGCCCAGATGCAGTTAAAATTTTTTTGAACCAGACACAATTTCTTAGTGCATTTGTCATCTCCAAAATAGGCAAAATCAGTGAAATGGCTCCCAGTTATGCAGAAGTAAAAGGAGAATGTAGAATTTTACTGCCTCGTTCGAGATGTTTTTACTAGCCTTCACTTTCAGTTCGAATGTTTAAGCTGACTTTAAGATGAACAGTCTTGTTTCTATAGGGTTTTCAGATTAGAGGGGTCTTGACTGTCACATGAGGAAAATTCAATTATCAATGATCAACTGTGGGGGTATTTGTATCGCTGCGGTCAGATGTGAAATTTTAGGTGCTTTTAGTTGTCAACTCTTTGGAAACATTTTGAGGTTTTAACAAAATAGGACAAATGTGGAAAATGGGTAGATGGTGGGAAAAACACCACAATCTAAGAGAAAAATGTAAAAAATTTGAGATCTGACAACATGTAATGATCCGTTTAGTCACTTTTTCTGTTAAACAGAAATGACATCAGCATTCCAGTATGTAGACTGAAAAAAAAAAAATCAAATTATAGATTTAGGATGATTCTGAAAATAAATGTTTTACGGCAAAGTTTCTGTTTAATTGGTCAGTTTAATGTTTTGAAAACCCCCCCCTAAAAAAACAGGAAAAATTGTGTTTTCCCATCTTTTACTCAGCGCTTCCCCAACCCCCCAAAATCTGTTAAACTCAGCAGTCTAACTGTAATTGTCCATTAAAAAGCAGAAGTGTCTTTGCAGAGTGTTTGTCCTTATTTACACCCCAAGGGTGCCAAAACTTTTGCCCGACCATATATATTCTACAAATCTCACGGTGATGGAACTAGAAATTCAATAGACTGACACTCTGCCCTGGTGGAACTTCTTAAAGGGTTTAAATGTGATGCAGCAGTTGTGGGCTCAAGCCCCGTGTGGGACTGAACTCCCCCGGCGTGGATCCACATCTGCTGACGCCTGTCAGAGCCCGAGGTTGCTGGGAGGAAAAGAAAACAGGTCAAAATGAAGGTGAAAGTGTCTGAGCAAAGTCATTACGTTCTACATGCTTCAGTCCGTCCCAGAGGCGGCTCTGCCTTTAGGTGCCTCACAACAGTGCCGGGTGGTGATGGGTACTGGTCCCACTCCAGGCACTCTCGCATTACACTGCTGAGGTGACCCAGATCAACATCTGCTGATGGCTGTCAGCCAATGTGTAGGATCTGGCAGCAATCTCCCACATCAGCAATCCACAAGAACCTCCTCACCCTGATTTCAGGGCACTTGCCAGAGCGTTCAGTCACGGCCTGGAGCTCCATGCTCCTAAAAACCCAGGATTCTTTGTGTAATGCTGTAGAGGAACCAATTTTGGATCCCCAAATATAAAAACTGAACTGATATAATAGCTTTGAAAGGTTCTGTTCACTCACGCAATGGATGTTTAGGGAATGAAAAGTGATTCCTCTATGGCATCTATCAGGAAACCTTTCATTTTTAAGAGAATAGTTAGGTGAAAAATAGAGATTCTTCCACTTTACTCAGTCAGTACAACTGTTTCAGAAGTGTCTGTTTGGAATTAAAGGTGGTGGGAACTATGCACTTTTTCAAATCATTGAGTTAGAACTTGACGCTATAAATTGAACATTTTCTGTCTAAGCTCATTGTTTTGACTAGTTTTGGCAAAAATTAGGCCTTAGTTGTTAATACCCTACTGGGAAAAACCTTAAATAGCAAACATTGAGCTAAACCTTGTTAAAACTGATGGAAAAGCAGCAAGTAATCTAAAAGAATCAACAGTAAAGTTGATCTCCGAAGTCTAGGCTCATTTTTAGCCAGTTTTGTCAATGATTAGGCCTCGGGTGATAATGATCTCCTACAAACAACATTAAAAACAAGTGCGTAGGATGAGAACATTCCAGTTTTGGTCTGAGAAACTGATATAACTCCCCCTCACCTCCTCCAAACCAAGTTCTGGCTGTGTAATATAGGGCATGTTCTTTGACTGGCCTTCGCTTACTGTCTTATTTAAGAGTCTCATCGCGTACCTTCTGTCAAATACAAGTCAAAAATAACATCGACTTGAGAAAATTCCCTTCTTATTAATCTATCAAGGAACCTTTTATTTTAAAGCGACTAGTTGGGTGAAAAATAGAGTTTACACCATTTTTCACTTCAGCAGTCAGCACTAGTTGCAGAAGTGTCTGTTTGGGTTGAAAAGTGGTGGGAAATTTGCATAATATTTGTCAACCAAGTCAGGGGAGTTTGATTTGGTTTGGGAGGGGCAGGGGGGGGGTTAAGCATATTTGTGGAGGGGTTACTGGGAGGGAGGCTATTTGTTGAGGGGCGTGTGTATTTGTTTACCGTATTTGTTGATCGTTTGGCGAACGCCTTCCTAGAGCAGGTGGATGGTGGTGAGCATATTTGTCAACCAGGCAGAACGGAGGGATCGAGGTGGCAAGCGTTTTTTTGTCAGCCTCGGAGGGATGGGAATGAAATTTACTGATATTCCGTAAAAAATAAACACGTGGTCTGTGCCAAAGTTGTGGAATATTTATTTATATTTGTTCCAATATATATTTAAAGCTCATATACTTTAAAATCCACGCCGCGTCCTGCTGAAGCTGATTTAGAGCTGGGTCTGGGCCAGTCATCTGGACATGGATCAATATTCAAGATATTTTATTGTCAATACAACAGTATACACAGTATACAGTGTACCGAAATGCTTTTTCACCCCAAGCCGCCACACTCAGAAATATTTGGCCCATTTCCAAGAATTTATGTATTTCAATAGCATATAAAATTTCCACCCATTTGAATTACTTAGATATAACAGAAACAGGCCTAAAACGTTATGTGCTGCGTATTTGTGTCACATGTAAATGAAACAATTAAGAATGAGATTTGTGTAATATCAATAAACTCGATGTGATTTATCTATCTTTAATTATATATAAATATCTTTACATGATGTAAACAATCTCATAAAAATTTTAACGAAAATAAATAATATCTACATTTAAGTAAGATTGAAAAAAAAAGGTACTAGTACTAGCTAAATCTATGTTTAAATAAGATATGATAAAAAAAAGAATCAACTATATTTGAGGTTGAGTGTGTTTCCTGCTAATTCCAACATCTGCCACGTCGTAAAACCAAGGAGATAAAAAGGTCTGCCGGTGAGAACATAGTCCTCTGCTCTCATATTCACACTTCACTCGGCAAGAGTGGGAAGGAGAGGGATGAGGCCAGACATCTCACCGTGGGTGTGTTTAATCAGGGAGATTAGAGTGGGGTGGGCGTAATTACAGGGTTGGGTGGGAGTGGACCGGACAGCAGTAGCTCTAAGCTGCTTTGGGCTCCACTTTTACGTTCCTCCAGTAACCCGCAACATCAAAGACCGCCGGCGAGGAGCTCGGAGCGACGGGAGCCAAGACAAGCTGGGCTGGTACTGACATTAGAGGGGGTGGGGGTGGGGAGGGGGGGGGGGTGACGTGGAGATTTTGCTTGTTTAAGAAATTAAACGAAAGTAAAGATGCCAGTTTCTGCTAATTTACTAATTTACTTCATAAACGCGCCTCACTTTCATTTTTTGAGGAGGAAAACACACGGGCGAGATCCGAGCCCGAAAAACTCGAACAAATGAATTCAGAATTAAGCGGTGGAGGAAGCGAAATGTGGAATGTCTAATTAGCAGATAAGATCTTGGACGACATTCGATTAGAAACTGCATTTAATATTCATTACTCTTGTTTGTGAGGGACACACTCTGCCAAATGTCTCTCTCTCTCTCTCTGAATGGGCTCCTCTCCTTCTTCTCCTTCCTTTATCTTCTCCTTTTTTTATTCCTAATTACTACACCTCACAAAAATATAGAGAGAAACTGAGACGTTCCTCAGGTACGACACATCACGGGAGATGAGATCATCCATGCTGGAATAGCACTGATGGTTTCAAAGACAGGAACAGATGTCTGTGAGCCTCGGACGGCAACAGTGAGGACGAGCGAAAGAAAAGTCCTTCAATGCAGCGGGACGTGGAGGAATTCCACCTGGAGCGGAACGAGGCCTAACTCATGCAAACGCGCCGTCAGCATTGATTTCTCCATGCGTCTTCATCATCGGCCCATCATCTGGGAAGGCGTGCCTGGTCCCGACGGCCATGGACAGGTCATGAGAACTGATGGACTACCCGGATGTGATCGATATTGGACACTGATGCCGCAATGAGGGACGGATCAGCCCGTTATTATTCCTCAGCCGATTAGAAGGTGTTGGATGAGAAAGGAGCATCACAATATGCAAACGAACCCCAAAGATGAAGTCAATACACTGCCGGAGCTGCATCTTTTATGCAAACAGTAGAATCCAGGGAGATCGGAGTGCCCGAGGCTTTTTGCTCTCGCTCTCCGTGAAATCGCGCTCACCTGGAGCTCCAACACTCACAGGTGCCAACCAGCCCAGGTGGTTAAGACCGCACTCGTTATCCAGAAAGCCCCGCGTGCTCGGCTCAATCTACGGAGGGCTCCGGTCTCGGCAGGTGTTTATAACCCCACACAACACCTGATTTCGTTAATTAGCCTCTCTCCTTTGTCAGAATGACATTTGGGTGAGCAAATCCAATTTACACTCTTTTCCCTCGACACCAAGACATGCTGAACGTCTGAAGTTCGCTAGATTTGAGCTGAAATTGCGAGGCTAATATTGTTAATTTGAAAGAAGGCATTGCTAAAACCGCACCGTCTCGTGGTGTGTCTTAGTGGCCTCAGATAAACTCTGGTAACATGGTTTTTCTGTCAGGACTACTGACACAAACGTATCTAAACGTTAAAAAGGGCTACTTCACACTAGTCTAGGTTAACAATCACTGTGCAAATAACAGGAAAACAGAAAAGAACAACCTCCATGGCAAGTTTGTAAATGTTTGTGGTACCTAGTGGGAACTAGACCTCCTGGTGTGGTTTTTGTATAACACTGTTATCTATAAAAATAGACCCACAGTATACACCTAATTCCCTGAGCCTGAACCCTCACACAGCAGTCTTACACATCATAAGCTGTCATGACAGATTATATCTATTAATTTAAAAGTGTCATGCAACCATTGCCAGTAACTGTTCTTACAAATACTACATACTGATGCCATGAACTTAACATAGCTTGTGATATAAACAATAATAATAGTAAAATAGTGAAATAATAGTAAAAACGATATTTATGACAATTACTAGTAATTAGTGCCACATGCATGTCAGGTAGGTTAGGTCAGCTTATTAGAACCTTTCGGAGCTTTGGTACATGCTTAGATATGCCTTGTATGTATATTGGCTTCAGATCGAATTTGAATACGTCACCCTGGATTCAGCAATTCAGGATTCTTGATTAAACTGAATCACTGTAGCCGTGCAACTCCATTTATATATCTCTGCTCTAGTTCAGAAGCTAAGTTGTGTGTCAGTCGGTACAATCATATAAAAAAAAATGAATCATGGCATTGTTTATTTTTAGGTATTTGCACCTATTTATTTTCTACCCCTTTATCCCACAATCAGGGTCAGGGGGCTGGAGCCTGACCCAACTGCTACAGACTAAGGCAGGGTACACCCTGGACTAGACATGGGACAATAACCGGTTTCAAGGTATACCGCGGTTTTAAAAAGTCAAGGTATCAAAACCGCAAAAAAAAGTTATAC
>JBBMFX010000026.1:2606150-2617848 GCA_037832545.1 Rhabdalestes septentrionalis
TCTGTAAAGCTGCTTTGAGACAATGTCTATTTGTTAAAAGCGCTATACAAATAAATTTGATTTGATTTGATTTGATGCCCAAACCCCGCCCTCATGCCCAAACCCCGCCCCCACAGACCCCCTCACATTACAAATGCTTCTGATGCCCTTGGTGTTACTACTGGTAAAAAAAATTTAACCAATGGTTTACTGCATTTTTAAACATACGGTCCATTTCTAAAAATGGTTTGTAGCTCTGGCTCTTCAGCCAGGAAGGCAAAATTAGCTCACAATGTCTAGGCGAGCAGATTTAGCCACTGATTCTCTCTCTTTCCTCTCTCTGCCGGGACAAACACAGGAACCAAACCAGGTCCTTCACCTGGAGAACTTCAAGCTGGCCCTGTTCACTCTTGTTAACATCTATCTTGAGTATAAATGGGCGGAAGTGTAACGCTGGAGTAACATCATAATATGACCAAGCAAACCAAAGAGGCTCCATGCTTGTAAAACTCAAGATTTTTTGTAAAAAGTTATTTGGCTCTAAAATGTGACAGGAAACCGTTACTCCACTGTGGGAGGAAACCGGAGAACCCACACAAACTCTGTAGCGAATTATGCAAACAGCACCCTGATTAAACCCAGGACACAAAACCACATCTCTTAAATCAAACAATCCTAAAAGAGTCATGGCTTATCAAACACTAATCCAAAATCATCCAGTCAATGTGATCTAAACTGACCTCTGATGAAGGAGGTAAGAATGGTGCAGTCTCACAGAACTTACACCTGTGTTTTATTCAGTCAGTTTTTGTATTTCCTACTTGTGTTATCTCCACTTTTAACACAAAAGTCCTAACGAAACGAGTCTTTAATAAGCCCCTCTTGGGATGAAGTGGTTGCATTACTGTCGGCAAACCACTGAAATGTCAGCAGCCGTTGTACTGGAGCGATCCAGTCCTCTGGGATCTGCGAGCGGTTCACATTCCGACTCTGCTCCAGCTCCGAACACACCTGAGCCAGGCACGCAAGGCTGCTGGAAGCTGATTGGGTACATTAGTAACTGGAGGAGAAGAAAAATGTGAAGTGACTGGGAGTCCCGGAGGAGCAGGTCAGGAACCTCAGCACCAGAGCGATGGTGCTGTCTGAGGAATAACACACAGAGGGAATGGTAAGAAGTGGATCTGCATCGCGTTCCTGGCTCTGTTGAAAGCAGTTTGGTGGGATCAGAAAGACACGAGAATGTTTCTCAGCCTCAAAGTTTGTCTGAGGAAGCACAGCTGTGCCAGGCTTCAGAGGCACGTGTGGCGAATCCTAATGAGCCCAGCCCTTAATTCGTCAAGCGGCTCTGTCAGAGCGAAAACAAAAGACGGGCGCGCTCTGCTGTACGTGACAAACTGCCACTTTGTCAGCCGACACACGGGAGGACTCTCAGTCAAAGGTGAGGAGCTTTTTTCTTCATTGAGAGTAATTTGTTTGATAAAAATCTTTTTTTTTCCCCCAATCAAACATAAAATAAAAACCAACAACAGAATCCAAAGCCTGCCATTCAGAAAGCCTCAAAAGACATCAATGGGAGACTTTTCTGAATTAAGAGTATGTCGTGTTTCAACAAAAGTTTATCTTTTTGTAGTACAATTAATTCAGACAATACCTAAAACTTCCGGCCAAACTGCATTCATTCAAAATCTATTAGGCATTGTCTCGGCATGAAAACAAAGACGTGTTTTTTGAAAAATGCATATTATCTGAAATAATAGAATTCGCTAATTACTTACTCCTCGTCTGCTTTTTGTTGTACGTGTTTTATTGACGGCTTTTCAGAAAGAAGGTCCTTTAAACCGCGCGAGCAAAAACAAGAATCGACCCCGACAGAGAACCAGATTCATTTTCCACCTTCTTAAGACAACTGGAACATTATAAAACACTATAACATTCCTAATTTGATTACACAACTACTGTGCTTGCTGGAAAACCACAGCCGAAAGGATATTCAAGGGAACCAAAAGTAGTTGTTCAATGAGATCACTCCAAAGAACCCTTGTTGACTCTATTTCTTTTGCTATGGTTTGGTGGCATAACACAAAATAAGTTTTGGTTTTTTTTGACAGTAAGCCAATGTGGCATGTGCGATGGAAAATCTTCAAATCAATACACGATCACTCAGGCCGGTCGATGCAGATGCAACCTTTATTTCTGCAGGGAGAATCTGAGGCAGTCTCAGATGTTTCTCCAAGTCTCTTCACAGAGCTTATATACCCTTTAAACACATGGCAATGAACTGAAAACATTAGTGAACATTAGTGAAAAGAACAGTACAAGACATAACGCCTACACTCGTTTTCACTCATTCTTTTTGGCCATCTATAAACTAACATGAGGAGCTTTACACTTGTTGCGAAGAAGATATTATTTTCTATATTTCACTGAGGGAACGACTAGATTAGCCTATTACAGAGCAGATTGCTTATGTAAGTGTTAAGATAATCAGTAAATATCTTTCAGGAGTAAAAACCTGTTAATAAATACCTGTTTTCTCTTGCACATGTCTGAGGGGAGCATGGGAAAGTGAAGTGGCCACAAGTCAACACTCTCTGGAGTATTCAGCAACTGCTTTTGTTGAGAAAAGGTCACTGTAATCCAGAGATCCCAACCCCCGGGTACCGGTCCGTGGGTCATGTGGTACCGGTCCGCGGGCTGCACAGAAGAATTTTTTACAGTATTTCTGTTTTATTTATTGATGTTTTATTTAAAATCTTTCCATATATCCTTAGTCTATTTGAAGACTAATTCTGATATTAAATCGGTTTGGAACGAAATAAATGTTGGGGCCCACTGATCTCAGTAGGTTCAGACCGGTGGTCCACAGTATAATTGTTAACCGCTCCGCGGTGATAAAAAGGTTGGAGACCACTGCTGTAATCAACACAATGGTCTCTTAATGTTAAGCCTAAATCTGTACACTCAAGCATTTACTACTGTTTTCCCCTGCATGGCCTCCCCCTAAGAAATCCAGACTTTTCTTTCATCCTCTATCAGAAACCGTGGCAGCACTAGGAGGACGTATCAGGGGAATTCGGAGACACAGGTAAGGGCAGCCTCTTAAAAATGGAAACCAGATCTGGAATTCTTCAGCAGAGGTCTCATTAAAACCCCTTTCCACAAAGGAATCAACAATACCTCCTCGCTCTTCAGTCCAAACGTGAGGGGATTTCTTCTGCCCTAGATGCGTTCCAGGACCCGAACCCACGGGACCGTTATTTCACATATGGGACACCTTACATACTGTAAGTAGGAGTATGTACGGCCGCAGAGGACCCCCTTGCAGGTCTTTGTGTTCCATGCAAACAGGCCTGTATCGAGACCAGCTTGATTTGAGCTGCATATGGAAAGTAAGCTGCGTGCGGAACACAGGTTGTATATCACAGTGACCTAAAGACACAGGAGGTGGGTCTCATATAGGGGAGGCTGCATTTGTTATATCATGAGTGCAGTCCCATTTCGGAGCAGCCTTGGAAGTCCGCCTAGATACAGAATGTGACCTTCATTTGAAAGAACTGTGTCTGCTGTGCACTCAGTGACCTTCATTACACCACAGTCCAGTGTGGGTCACGTACTTTTGAAAATTTCTTGGGAAAACAGACCAGCAGATGGAAGGAGTGTGTGTTTTTCTGCTTTAGATTATAAGATTGTGTTCTGAACCATCAGTGAGCGGAAACTGAATTTGGCGACCCCTTGAGACCCCTTTGTGTTGTAATCATTCGTACTGGTCAGTGGCCATTAGGATTGAAATCAACAGATTTTGAATGTTATTCTGTTGCGGTCCCATTTCCGTTCTAGACTAGACTAGCCTTTAGAACACGACCATGCTGGAGCATCACGCTGGCCAGAACGTTCT
Source organism: Rhabdalestes septentrionalis (assembly GCA_037832545.1). Taxonomy (NCBI): domain Eukaryota; kingdom Metazoa; phylum Chordata; class Actinopteri; order Characiformes; family Alestidae; genus Rhabdalestes; species Rhabdalestes septentrionalis. The sequence continues at coordinate 2,610,025 of JBBMFX010000026.1, forward strand.
ATAGTAAAGAAGCACTGAGTACAAAAGGTGAAAAAGAGGAACAGCAGTCAAACCGCTTGAAACAAACATGAAGCACAATTGCAATCAGCCTAAAAGACGACAGCAGTTCTCCACAGAGTCATCATTATTCATAGAAGACATCTCATTTAACTGCTCACACAGCTTGTTTTGCTCAAATAGCCTGAAACAGTGCCGAAAATAAACTCATGCAAACTACCCTGAAATTCAAAAGAGAAATATGCTTTCACGCACACTTTCATTGACTGAGGTGCGAACATTCGCACGACCTGGTTTGACTAGCACTCCCAGTTTTGTAGCAGAGACTGACAGTGTGTCCAGCAAACACTTTTAACCGTCTGGAATATAGCAGACATATTTTATGGACAATGGACTCAGTTTCACTTCAAACAATATGATTTCTTTGGACACATTGTGATACTAACTCTGTTAGCCATAGAGGGTCTATCTGTTTATAATCTTGTTCATCAAGGCCCTTTCTTGTTATTTATCCCCATAAAGACTCTTTCTCTGAGGAGGACTGGTTCCCCTTTTGAGTCTTGGTTCCTCCTGAGGTTTCTTCCTCCAGCTGAGGGAGTTTTTCCTCGCCTCTGTCACCTTTGGTTCAGTAGAGACTCGGACCTGGACTCTGTAAAGCTGGTTTGTGACAACCTGGTTTAAATGTATAAATATAATTGAATTTAATTGAATTGAATAGCAAACAAATTGAGGTCAGTTCGATCAGATAAGCAGATTTCACAGTCAACTATGAGAATATATTCAAATCAGCATGGGAATATGCAAATATTAATAAATTAATATAATACCAAAAAAAAGGTCATGTCCACTTCCGGGGGATAATATGACTACCGATATTTGGAGCAACAGACAGAAATACACACAGAGAGTGGCATTTTGATACAGTTCTAGTCAAATCCTGGTGGATGCAATCCGCAGCCGGAACAAGCCTGACATTTATTAGAACAGATCGATTCGGACGTGTGGAATGAGACGCCCGAACGGAAACGCATTGCTGCATTCTGGTGGGTCCATTATCTCTTTCCTTCCATAAAAGCCAACCATCTGCCCCACTGTCCTCATGCCAGGCTCTGCGTCGAAGACGTGATCTTCACAGGCAAGTGTATTGGGGTATTTGCGGAAACAGCCGCGAAACTCTGTCACCCTAAGCCAACAGCCTGTACTGAGATTAGCGCACCAAACCGGAAGAGAGCGCACGTTCCCCGGCCCTTCCGGACACGTCTGGCGACGCAGGACTCCCTGTTACCTCGCTCACATTGCCTTTCACCCGAGTGCCAGGCTAGATCATCTGTTCGGCCGTCACATGTCCAATGGAAACGGAGAGTCGGGAGAGAACAAGAGATCCTGTTACACACAAACCAGGCCTTAGGAACGTGTACAAAAATAGACAACCAAAAAACCTTCCAAAAAATGGCTGTTTACAGGACTGTTGAAGAATCACTTTGGTTTTCTTTTGAAGAAATGAAGGAGATGTCCAAGTCCAGAACCACCCGCGATCTCCTGAAAACTTCTTGAAATGTAAAATCCATGAGGTTCATGATGGATTTTTACATTGTTCCTCAGAAGAGTGGAAGTTGGAAGTTGGTCATGTTTGACCAGACAAGATCTTGTTGTATCAGTCATTAATCATGTAATCATCTCTTACTACTGCTAGCAAATGTTCTTCAGAATGAACCATATTGAAACTTTGTATGACTTTGTTTTGTAGATGAGCGAAGACAATTCCAAGAAACAATTTAAAAGAGTTTGTTTTGTGACAGGTAGGCGTCAGGTAACAGGATAACCTACATTTAGTCCAAACTGATCATGGTTGAAGTGAGATCTTCTTGACGAAGCTGTGTTTCTTTCAGATGAGGGGAAAATGTTGCGGTGTAAAATTAAGGCTTCTTGGAGAAGACAGCCTTCAGGGACTGTGTTGTAAGTTGTGTTGAAGCAAATAATCTGCACAATCAAGGTTTGAGGACCACTGATGCTGGAGCAATTAGGTGCTTGTTCAGGTCGGGTTCACAGCTGAACCTTCTCCTCCTTTCTGAACCTAATGAGAAGCGGACAGAGGTCCAGCACAGAGCCGCATCATTAGTTACAATGTCTCTACTTTCCCAGCAATGCTACCGCCAAGCACAACAATGTCCTCTGGTTGGATTTCACATGACACTCTGTACTGAAGCTCTGTTTTTCCTTTGTTTTTGTTGGATGAGATGCTTTGCCAGCTCTGCAAATTAGTAGTTGGTCTTTTGAGTCATGAGAATCGAAACCTTACTCAGAGCAAAGTGCTGCTGCCACTCTGGATCCAGAATTCTGAACAGGAAAAACAGATGTAACAGCACTTTTCAGTGAACTTGTCTTTTTACTTATTTTACTAATAGTTTGAAATAACCTGTTTTTGAGCTGTAAGAATCTCCACATATAAAGACAATACCGGCCTTTTCCTAGAGCTGTTTGCTGGAGTATTATATGCCATTAATCGTTTTACATTTAAAGTGTGCTTTCAGAAATATTTGGCCCAATTCCAAGAATTTATGTATTTCAATTGCATATGAAATTTCCATCCATTTCAATGACTGAGATTTAACAAAAACCAGCCAATAAATGTGCTGCATATTTGTCAGTGACATGTAAATGAAACAATTAAGAATGAGATTTATGTAATACTACCAAAAGCCCCAATGTGTGATCTGATTAAACAATGGCAGATTTAACTATTTACCATAAATCTTTACATAAACCTGATGTAAACGATCTCATCTATTTGAACTAAATGAATTTTGCATGATCCAAAACTCGTCTTATTTAAACTATATTCATATGTTTTAACTGATTAAATTCCATTGTTTTCACAATCAACAGCTTTATGTTGAATGCTAAATAAAAATTTTATTTAATCAAATAGATGCAAATATCTAAAAATATTTGTATAAAAAACTATGATTAATTGTTCTGAGTGTAACACTGTTTGATAAAACTCTTATTAACAGCATGTACGGTGGTTGTAGAGGTTTGGCATCACACATATAGAGTTGTGTTGAGTTTCTGAACTTCCTGACCTGGTAGACTCACGGAGACCCTGGGATATCTCCTGTGCGGAGGTGGTGCTGGAGCCGAGGTGGGCTGCGGGGCCGCTGCTGCCGCAGATTAGGAGGCAGCCTTGTACATATTCAGCTGGGGAGGGGAGCCTGAGCGGGCCGGGATGTTTGAGCGGCACAAACATTTTCCTGCCATCTGTAATTGGCAGCTGTGGAGATTTGGAACGGAAGCCTCCTCGCCTTCCAAGCGTGCATGAGGGAGATTTGATAAGGTGAATGATTTATCTGCCTTACTGAACTTGTACCTCGCATATGCAGGAAGATTGTTTTGTTTCTCGCATGGTGGTTGCGGGCCAGATGGATGACGTCTGCTCTGCCACCCTCTCTTCCCTGACGTGATCTCGCAGTCACTTCTGAAGCATGCCACCACCACCAGAGAGGCCTTGTTAAAACAAAGTCACAAATGGTCACAGTTATGAGGCATGATGGCAGGCATTACTTTCCAGGCAAGAGTGTTTGTGCCATTTTATAAAATCTCACATAAATCCACCTTTTAAAAGTCGTAAATTTGTACATTTCTATTTGGTTTAAGCGTTCTTCACGGCCTCTTAAACCCATGTGTCTTTTTTTTTATTCAGCAAAATCGCTCTTGCGTATTCCCGCCTGTCCATTTTTCAGGGCGTTCCCACTCTTTTGCAGAGTACAGAGACCTTTTAGAGAGCTCTGCGCATGCAGTCACACACAAGCGCTGGTTATTTTTCTGATTTTCTAATAGAACTTCGGGCACGGACTGAAATCTGGGCCTCTCGGGTTCCTTAATGAATGCAATGAAGTGCCTCTTCTGTTGGTAAAGCAAAAAGAAAGACAATGCAGGTACATAAAAATAATGACAGTGTAGCTGCCTCAGGTGTACTTGGTCTGGAGTTAGGAAGGTGGTAGATGTCAAAAAAGACTCAGAATGTTTCCAAGGTTTCCCTTCAGAACATCGTCCACAGCACTACATTTCCTCTGGGTCTTCTTTCCATGGTGCATCCTGGTCCAATCTCCATGTGCGACACACACTTCTGCCCATCTTCATGATAAAATCAGACCAGACTACCACCTACCATTGCTCCCTGTTTGGGTTTTGATGCTAATTGCAGGTGGGGGATGGGGATCAGCACTGATACACAGCAAACTGTGATGGACTGTGTGTTCTGACCCCTTTCTGAGCAAGCATGACCTTTTTCAACACTTTGTAAGAAAGTGAGCTTTATTGTCATTCCTACCATACAACAGTGCAAGTGGGTGAAACGCGATCCTCCAGAAGCTCAAAGTGCTGACATGAAAGACAAGTGCACCCAAGACAACATACAGGCATTACAGACATTTCATTCTTACCCAAGGCAGGACAGCACAAAACAATAAATACAAAAATTACTGTTAAATCAGTCGGTGACAGAAAATATAGCACATCATTTCACTGTGATTGTATTATTGCACTTTATATATGCAATATTCACACTGATTGTATTATTGCACCCTATAAATATAATGTTTTCTTAAGACCTGTTTCTGATAATAAAGTGCACAGTGAGTAGCTCTTCTGTGGGATCAGACTGGATGCACTTCATTTTCCATGTCCACCATTGACCCAGTCACTGGTTTACTGGTTGTGTTTGGTGTAGCTACTGATAGCTGCACTTCAGGACCCCCTAACAGACATGCAGGTTTAAAAATGCTTGACACTTACGCTTGGCCTTTTAGATAAGGTAAGACAAACCTTCACTAACTGGGAAACTTTCTTAGTAACGGCAGAACAAAGTACTCTGTCAGAGTATATACAGTCTAAGATGTAAAGTACAAACTCCAGGAATATAAGCATGCATGACTATATATATATATATATATATATATGTAATTGGACAAATTACACATTTCACAAAAACAATAGAATTGCACTTTTTAAATTGCACTTTTTAAATTGCACATTCTGCCCAGCAGTAGTATCTTCACCCAAACATTATCATTCTGCTTCCAGCACACTGACCTGAAGATCTGAGAGACCCTGAAACCAGATCATCGAAATTATTCTCCTCACCAGTCGCCATCACACAGCAGCCTTTTTATAGCTGAAACTTTGTAACCATCCTTCTTCTTTGTAAGGATCACCACTGTTGTGACAATGCCAGTACTCTCTTTTAGTTTATTTCTCTACATCTCTAGCTTTAACACTTTTTTGTAAAGATCATGATTATTATTACCGTAAAAAAAGTTTTCAAACCAAGTTATGTAGTATATGCTTAGTAAATACATAGTAACACTTTTGTAAATTCCATTGAAAGCCCAACTGTACATATTATTTAGGTTTCTAAAGACGTGATGTAAAGATTGAACCACAATTTAAAAATGTCTGTTTTATGTCTGAAAAGAGGACGTTGTCTATTACTGGTGTGAGGAAATGGTGTGAATACAGGCTCTTATAAAGATACAGCTTTATCTAGAATGTACTGTATAAAATAAAGTTAGTGCCATGCATATTAATTAGAGTAACAAACCTGTCCACTCTGCTGTCAGTGAGTTTACCAAAAATTTACTGTGGCCTTTTTCTCCGGTGCAGTCCTCCCAGCTTTGTAGCTCTTTGTAATGAAGGGAGACCTAATTAGCGTGTGGAACAGACTAAACTGGGTTCACTGGTGTCAAACTGAGTCAAAATTGGAATCATAATAATAATGATAATGATAATAATTACCAGAAGTCGGAGGCTGATTTTGGCTGGAAGATAATGCCATAACTGAAATGCAGCCCCTTGATTCAGGTGCAGTCTTTTGAAAGATGGTGCTAAGAGGAGCAGCAGCGTATTTTAAGGGACCTTCCTTTCAAAAGTCCTTCCAGGTAACAACAGGAACACTTTCATGGGAATCCATTTGAGGGGAAATGCAAAGAGCAGCCTGAAGACAACCGGTGTGTTCCAATGAAACCCAGTATCTGGGTCGCTTGTTGTTATTTTGTCACCAACTGATGGGAAATGCTACATTTCAGTCATTTTTTTCCAAACTTTTTGGGGTTTAAATGATAGAAACAGATCACAATCCAGCGTTTTAGAATGCACTAGTTTGAAATCAAGTCTTTGTACTACCTTCTTTTTTTAGACACCATTCCTCCCACTGTTCCTTCTCTCTCGTCCCCGTATGGATGTACCACAGCCAGAGCATTACTGTAATTTTCAAAATGAAATGTAAAATGTATGGAACTTGCCATCTCTCTCCCTTTTTTTCAGCCCCACCAATCGATAGGAAGCGAATTATAGCTCAGCCAAGCGAACGATTTTAATCTGGGACTAAGTATCCTACAGTGGATTAGTCTCCGACGCCTTCCTACCTCCAGCACTGTTCATGAAATATGGATAAGGCAGAAGAGAGAAGATTATGAAAAATAAAGGCATTTTTCCTGCTCCAAAAGGGGGGAAATAAAGGAGTCGGGGAGATAATGGACAGCTGGAGCTTTTCTCCGTTCTCCGGATTGCGCAGTGGCGGCAGCCATGGCTCCTGGCCCTCAGTTTGAGCGCTGGATTAATTAGGAGACCCCCCACGACGGTACCTTTCAACGCTGCCTCCTGGAGACAGCCCGCTCTGCCTTCTCCCAGAAATGTCACGCGGCCCGCTGTCACGGATGGCAAGGAAGGGATTTTAATAGGAGTGAAGAGGGAAATATATACATATTAGATGTGAGAGAATCATTTGAATAAAGGAATATTAGAAAGGTGACATTGATACAACATTGATTCATTCTCTCTTCGTCCCTCCTGAGGAGCGTGCACAGCTTCCTGCAGGATTAAAAACCATCAATGGAGACATCTAAGCTGGCATACACAAAGGCTGTGGTATACGTGGGAACGGAGCTGGAAATACGAGGAGAAATATCGCCGAATGATAAAACACGTACAGTAAATGCGACGTTCCATCCATCCTTGCAGTGGCAGGTATGAAATAATGCATTTCTAGGCGGAGCCTGGAATGTCAATCCACCCCAGTTTAGATTCTCAAAGCCTCTCATGTTCATTAAGCCCTATTTTGACATTTCTTCTTCTGCGTGAGGGCATATATGCACACAAGAGAGTGGTAGATAATGAAGAATTTTACATATAAGGTTTTATTTAGTATGTTTCTACATACATTAAGTTGAATACAGATTTCTTTAAGGCAGTGAGAGAGGGATGTCTGTGAGCTTAAAGAATTGACACCTCTATGCATGGGAAAATCTGAACACCATAGAGTTTGCCATCAGATATTATGGTGGCCATATAGTCATGGAAACCAGGATGGAGGGAAGTTTGGAGGACACCCCCCTTCTGGTCCAATTAGACTGCTTTAATTTTTCAATAAAGTAGCAGGCTACATTTTTCTGACCGCATTTGATTTTTGATCTAAAAGAAGGTTTTAGATTTAGGTATCTCTTCCAGTTTTAGTGATGACAAAAACCACCAGATAGAAGTCATTTCACCATGTACATCAAGTCATCAAGACCACACCTGACAGATGCTCAGTCCCTCCCATGAAGAAATTTGCTGCTGAAATTTAAAATGACCCAGAATATCATAATGTCATGAAGTGGCAAGATGTGACAACATCCAAATACATATTACTGACTGCTGATTATACCCTGATCTGACTTACCCTAACCTATTTACCCTGATCCTACTTACCCTGAACCTATTTACCCTGATCCTACTTACCCTGAACCTATTTACCCTGATCCTACTTACCCTGAACCTATTTACCCTGAT
>JBBMFX010000026.1:2645550-2668717 GCA_037832545.1 Rhabdalestes septentrionalis
TGCATGGTGTGTGTAGTTTATGGTGTGTGTGTATACATATATATATATATATATATATAGACATTTTCCACAATATGGAAGGCTGTGAATCACTCACGTACATCGTGCAAACCTCAGTTGGTGCTAAAATACTATTTTATGCCCATCAAACTGTCCAAATTGGCATACTGAGTAGATAAAATGAAAGAAAATGAAAGAAATTGGAACACAGAACTGTAGAGATAAGCGACGAGGCAGAGTACATGAGAGCATTGTGAGTTGTGTCATTAGGAAAAATTGTATATATGTAGACATACACTCACCATACAGAACACACACACACACACACATGCCCACGCATATACATACATACAACAGATTTGCCACTATTTTACTGACAGCAACGTTTCACATAACACTCAGAAGACACATGGAGCTTCACTGGAGGCTGGCAGAAGTTTAATGGCTATTTGTGTTGGAAAAATCAGGTTCCATTCACTACCACTGTAAAGACCAAACCCACTCTGAATCACTGTTTATATCTCAAACCAAATATTTGAGATTTGGTGGGATTGCCCTCAAGCAGCTGTTCCAGTGTCACATGATGCCCAGCTCTGATCTCATTAGTGGGTGATGGACAGGGATAGTTATAATTTCCCCTCATGCTGAACTTCGGGATAAAATTGACTTGTTAACTCAGGATGGTGAGCTGAGTGCGTCGTTACACTCCTGGCACAACTCATGTGATTACAAGAATTAATGTCGAACCTTCAACAAACCATGACTCTCAGTGGATGTTCTGTGTTGACACTACAGCTGAATCTCGCTATCGGAATCCGTTCGGATTGGCTGCACCTTTAACTCGCCGACAATCCCAGCCTGTTATCCTGACAGCCAAGCTTTCCCGGCTTTTGTCAAAGTCATTTTGTGGCTGAAGCTGCATTTTTCTCCCGGCCTCTCTGGGAAGCGCCTCTCCCCGGCGCCATGTGCGTGCGTGTCACCCCATTACGGTTAATGCGTGCTCCACGGCTCGGAAAAAAGAGGCACCGGGAGACGGGCGCGGCCCTGTGATAAGCATGGAGATGACAGATCTTCCTTTCCCTGCCTCTCGCTCGCCCGCCTGCCGCCGCCTCGCCCAGACACCTCCGCCAAATGTCACCCAGCAGAAGCTGAAATATCAAGTTGGCAGCCGACGTGGCAGCTCAGTGACTCGGGCAAGGAAAGAAGACCAGCCATTCGCGGAGGTGGCCGGAACAGCGGAGACTGGCGCACCTCTTCTGCACCCCTCGCCAATCGGCCTGACAGCTAGCCTTCAGAGATTTAAAACGCGAGCAGCAACACGGACGCGTCTTTCTTACGAGAACAGAAAAACCAAGTGACGAAGATGTCTTCGGAAAGTATTATATAATGCTCCTCTAATGGTGAGTGCAGTTAATAATTGATTTTACAAAGAAAACAACATATATTATAGATGTAGACATGAGCGTGAAGTGCCGTGTCCCGCAGATCTGCTTCTTTTCCAAAAGTTTGGTCTGAAAATGGCACGTCCAGTATCTCCACCTTCTGCCCATTATGACCAGGGATGGGCTCCAATAACTAAACAACATTACTGAAGGAAAAAAACTGAACGGTTCAACCTCAAGAGGAGGCAAAAAGTGAATCTTATTGGAAAATATGTCTTAACAATTTGAAGTTTTTCTATCCAAACTGACAAGGTGGTCCCAGAGGTGGTTCGAGTGCTGATGAGTGCTGACATGGCAATAAATATATGTAACAGTATGAAACTGTCATTCCTTCCAAAAAAAACCTTTAACATGATATAATAAAAAACTGCAAACTGACAAAGAAAGTTGCTTATGATTCAGAAATTACGTTGAAATCGATCCCAACTGCCCAAGTTATTCCTAAGTTGTGGAAGTAAAGAATAAAAGCTTGCCAGAATTACTTTGAAAAGCGTGGTGGCTTCAAATTTTAGACCTTCTGTATTCAGAAGGATGTAATCAAGCTGCCGAAGCACAAGTTTAGTATTATGCAACACGTTCAATGTCGTACGACGCCTTGCTAACCAGCCTGTTCAAGGTCACCAGAATCGCCTCTTTAGTGGGGCTTTGGAAAACCAGGGGAGTGCGGAGCAGCATATTTCCATGCCAGAATAAAAACAACTCCGGTTCTTAGGGGTGACATCTGTTGCCAGGAGCCACACATTCACCTCCAGAGGAGTCACACTTTCAGGAGGGGATCAACCGGGAGACGCTTTTACAGCAGCTCAGCAGGTGTCGGCTCTTTTATGCAATCTGACAACCCTCTGCACCTCGCTAAAATTCATCCAGAACAGAAATCATTGATTCCTCCAGACTTGCTGTGGCAGTCTATGTGACATTTCAGTCTCTGACAAACTGCAAGCAGCACTGGACCTAAATACAGTCGCAACCTTTCTTATTTCCAGTTTAGTTCTCCACACTCTGCTAATCAGCATTCCAATATTGTGAGTCAGGAACCGAGTATATAGATACACCCCTAGTGTGACTCATATCTGTAGTTTTGCCCACATGGAAAGAACCCATATGAGGATATATGTGCATATATGAAACTTATATGCGGTATATATGCACAAATATGAAACCTATATGCAGTATATATGCACATATATGATAATATATATGCTGCGTATATGCATATATATGCCACATATAGGCAAAATTAAGGTGCATGTATGTGCATATACAGGCCATTTAGGTCTCCTGTATTGCTTCTTTATATCCGCATATAAGCCTTATATGTACATACAAGATATGTCTCCTATATAGCTCATGGCAGGATCTGGTCATTTTAGCTCATATCTCACTTTAGGTAAACATATAGGTGAACATATAGGTGAACATATATGTGCATATATGCACACATATATACATGCATGTATGTACCTATATAGGTACACATATGCGTGTATATATGTACCCATATATGTACATATATGTCCATACGTGTACATATAATATAGGAAAACGGCCAATTTTATATATGTGACATATATTCAAAATCTATATCAAAACCTACCCTTGCCACTCTCCTTCAGATCGTTGCTGCCGCAGCTTTAGCATTCACAGCTTCAGAAAAAAATTAATAAAAATATAAATACATACGTGTAGAATGTAGACCAAAAAAAACCTTTAATGAGGAGGAGACTGAAAGGAGTCGTAAGTAATTAGAATCCATCGCTGGTGTTACGCCCGACTGGAGAGAGAACCCAGCGATGAAAATTCTCGTGCCCCTTGATGTTTGCTGAGGAAAAGCTTAAATTTGAGCTTGAGTGCTGCTTGTCATGTTCCTGCCTACTCAGTTTTGCGCTGCTGCGGTGACATAACTGTGCAGGATGCCAGCGAGCCTCATAAACTCGTCCACGAAGATCTCACCCACCACGGCTCGCCGGTGTGGTCCAAACTATATTTACCCTCCATACTCTGACTCATGTATATATGCAGCATTTTCAGTGGAAGAAACCGGCATAAGAACTTGCAGACACTATAAATTCATAAATGACTCTCGAATCGAACAGCATGTACACTTCTGACAGCAGCCACAAGTACATTAATGAGGTCAGGTACTGATGTTTTATGACCACAAACCTAACCCAGAGGAGCTTCATCCCTCCAGTGAATGTTCCACGCCCCCCCGCAACCCCCCAACCCCACCCCCGCAGTCCAAGGCCGGGGGCTATGAACGCCCCCCAGTGAGCAAAATGTGTTAAAAATAAATCAAATTCTCTCATGTTTGAGATTCCACAGTTGCCTTGATACAGCTTTACACACTTCTTGGCACTCTCTCAAGCAGCTTCATGAGAAGCCACCTGGGAGGCTTCTCCAGCAGGCTTGAAGGAGAGGCGCATATGCTGGGACCTCCTCGGCTGCTGGAAATTACTTGAGAGGAGCTGATGATCATTTACCTGTTTTGTATTAAATAACAATGATACACAGGCTGCAATTTACAAGCATGAACGGATTTTACTCACCTACAGTTTCATAGATTTCATACACTTTGCAGAAAGACTGAATAAAATTTAATCATAATCCATCTTGTCTCCAGTCATAAAACGTTTATTCTTCTTGAGTGACCGTTATAGTGCTCTATGGCAGCATGTCAGATTGAATAATGGACAAAGGACACTGTAACGTCTTCATCAGAGGTCCTGATCAATTAATTACCAAATATTATAATAAACAAATGATAAGCAAAATACGCTATTCAACACCTATCAACCCTATGGTCATGCACAATAAAAGTGAAAAAAGTGGATTTGTGTCCATATCTAAGATGGAGGAGTTCCATAGGATCCCATATGAGGCGTGTACAACTTAAATATGTCAAATTATGTGCAAATTACTATCAAAACACTAACAATTGTAATATTTCCAGTAATGTTTGGATAAATATCTATAGTTACAATGTTTGGACAGTCAATGGCTCCCAAGTAGTACCACCACGGCAGACCACTGGCACTCCTTGAATGTCTATGACAGTGAGTAAAAATTGACAGACTAACTAACATTCATTTATTTCAGTTAATTGTGAATTTAGAGTGAGTGTTTAAGCACTAAAATGTGCAGAACTGGGGGTCGGCCAGCACCAGTCTGGGAACCACTGGCTTAAGACAGTCGGACTATAGTGGGAGCTGTAGTGGACTGGAGTGGGGGATCAGAACTTTGTTGAAAGGATCAGAATTGAGTGTGTTACCACCATGGCACCATGGAGTACAACCATGGCAGACCACAAGCATGTCTTTTGTGTAAGTAATGGTCATTTTTACTGACACCTTATCAGTCCAGGCAGTCGAGACAGGCAATAGCCTGGAGTAGCACTCTAGAGGAAAGATGGTGATTTGACCAGTTCCTCTGTGAGTTCCTTTACCTTAATATAAGTTTATGTACATGTTCTCAAGCATCTTCCACTTCTGGGTCATTTCTCATGAGCACACATACACTCTCTCTCTCACACACACACACACGCACACACACACCTGAGCGCAAAGTGTGGACAAACTGCCCTAATTAGCGAAGTAATTAGAGTCAAAGTCATTGGAGTTGAACTTTTAAAACATTCCCTGCACTCCACACTGGTGTCCAACCCCCCACACACACACACAATTCCCCCCATGGCTTCTATAAGTGTCACGCTGTTGCTTAATAAAGAATAACAAGACAGCATCGGATCAATATGGAGGAAAATCATTAATAAGCATCAGGACGGGTTATCGGCATATGTAAGATTGTTATTGAAATCTCCAGGAGCCAAGTTGAGGCTAAGTTGCTGAAGAGAGGCAGCCTTGATCGCGACCTTATGTGTCAAGATTGGGCGGTAGATTGGGGAAAGTCTCTCTCTCGGTTCTGAGAGTGCAGATCTTTTTTTAGGCTGTAACGCTGGCCCGGCTGGAGCGGCTGCACTGTAACTGCCGCTAATGTGGAGAAAAAGCAATTACTTGTTACTTGAGATAAATTGTAAAAGGGAGACGCTCCCCTCCTGGGCACTTCTCAATCGAACTCCATCCCGAAGTAAAAGGTGAGCGTGTCCTACAACAAATCCCTGGGAAAGGTAAACAACGTTGTTCCACGCTTAACTGTGTTTTTTTTTTTTCCTCCGTCCTCCTGTTTTCCCCTAATGAATTCCTAACCTGGCGCGGTAAGGTTGATTAGAATGGATTAGCCGACCTCAATTCATCTCTGTTAGCATTTGGAGATGTGAGGCAGAGCGCTCGCCCATCCCCGACGCCTCCTAGGCCTTTAAATATCTGCATTCCTCGATTGGAACTGGCACAAGCCTCGTCAGCCGCTTGCTCCGTTCCAGCACCGTTTTTCAAACCCTGCGCTCGGCTGAGGACGGGCGGGGGGGGGGCACTCGCAGAAACGCGGTGAAGGAAGCTGGCGAGTTGGGGTGCTTTCGCAAGCGCGCAATAATGACCATCCTGTACCACCAGACCCTTTATGTTAGGTTACATGTAGACTGGCAGAGAGTATGTACTTATGTACTTGAGAAGGCAGAGCAAAGGGTGCTCTGTGTGACCACTGAAGGATGAAGGTCAACCCATAAGGGTTTTATTGGTGCTGCACATCTTGTTGCTTCTTTCACTGCAAAACAAAACCCCTTAATTTTATCCCTTAAAATCTTTTCAGGAAAATAAGAAAAATTAAGGGGAAAAGTGCACAGATTATTGCTGATCAAGGGCTAAAACTACTGAAAATTTCCCTTAATTTTTCAAATTGGCCCCTTCTGAACCCCCTAAAATGTCTTATGTTTAGGATTAAGGGGTTTAATCCACTTTTAAGGTAAAATTAAGGGAATGGTTTACAAATTAATGGCCACTTAATTCAAACTAAGGTGGTTGGCATATTTTCAGGGTTAAATTAAGGTAGAGATAAGTACATTTTAAGTACATTATTTTTTATACACTACAAAACCAAACCCCTTAATTTTACACCTTAAAATTACCTTAATTTTTACCTTAATTTCCAGTAAAATAAGAAAAATTAAGGGGGAAAGTGCATGGATTAAGGTGATTAAGGGGTAAAACTAATGGATTTTTCCCTTGCTTTTTAAAATTGGCCCCTTAAATAACTAAACTGTCTGAATTAATGCCTTATGTTTAGGATTAAGGGGTTAAACACTCATACCCTAAATCCACTTTTAAAGTAAAACTAAGGGATCGATTTTCAAATTAATGGCCACTTAATTCAAATTAAGGCATATTTTCATGGGTAAATTTATGTAGCGATAAGTAAATTTTACGTACATTAGGTTTCAAGAATTTGTGAGTCTGCCTTCCTCTCATGGGCTCACTTGCATCACAGTGGCTTCAGGGTACAGAGGGGCAGGCAGGTCATTTGCCTCCTTACCGATGTGGAAGAGCGTAAAGGACCAGGTTCACTACACTATGAAACCTAATGTACTTAAAATGTACATCTCTCTACCTTAATTTACCTCTGAAAATATGCCAAACATGTTAATTTGAATTCAGGGGCCATTAATTTGTAAACTGATCCCTTCATTTCACCTAAAAAGTGGATTTAAGGTGTGAGTGTGAAACCCCTTAATCCTAAACATAAGGCATTTTTTAGCAGGTTTTGTTATTTAAGGGGCAAATTTGAAAAACAAGGGAAAAAGTCAGTAATTTATACCCCTTAATCAACATTAATCTGTGCACTTTTCCCCTTAATTTGAGTTAATTTTCTGAAAAATAAGGTGAAAATGAAGGTAGTTTTAAGGGTTAAAATGAAAGGGTTTGCTTTCCTAGTGTTTGTATAGTGTAATCGCACCATAAGCATGAGTCGCCCCCCCTCCCCCTCGCTGAAATGGTGGTTCTAAAGTCCCAGGTGACACATTTGAGGACGCCACAACACTTTACACACACACACGTGAGAGGTGGTGTTTCATCCAGCCTCTAAGATCTGACCCGAATTTGAGTGACAGATGTACCGGAATGGTCTAAAATAAGACAGCAGGCTTACTGTGTTTCCCGGCAGACTTTTTTCCCAGCACTCTCGGTAAACCTCACCCAGCGGATGGTGAGATCCGGACAGGCCCTCGGGGAGCCTGAGTGGGGCCAAGCAGATCGCAGGCGGCGAGTGTGTGGGAAGGAGGAGGGTCATATGGGGGAGGGTTCAAACATGGTGCCCCCTGGGCATCTGCAGAACACGACCCCCCGGGCACTGTGACTCAGCGTGATCCAGTCATTCGGCTGAGCTAATTAAGGAGCACTGTTCAGGCTGATTAGTTTCTATTGTGTAATTACTGCACAGTCTGTTGAGGGTCTGTTTCCTACCCAGTGCCAGACACTCTTGGCTCTCCAGGATGGTGCACGGAGGCCACACAAGAACACACAAAGATGCACCATGACCCTTATTGCCGGAGGAAAACCATTAAATGTAACTTTTTTTTGCATATAATTCAGATTTTAGGTCATAAATTTGATTCTATCCTTAAAAAGTGAATTTTTCTTAATGTACTAATGTTGTGAATCTATATGTCTTGTATAGATTCTCACTCAGAAAGGCATACATGCCCATCCATATCTTTTCCATACATGTTAAATGTCCTTTATTTTTAATTTGATCTAATTTTGGGGGGAATCTTTGGACCAATTTAAACAAAAAACATTACATTTGTCACAGTTGCACCTGTTGTTTGGTGCTTGTGGTCCAGACCAAAGCACAAAATGTAAAAATCACAAGGGCATTTTCATGATGTAAAATAACTGGGAAGATCCAACAGACCTTCTGAGCCGGGGCATGGCTAATCAGCCTCAGTGGCTGTCTAAATAAAGTCTTTCAAATGATTAACATAATTAAATGAGATTACTCCCATTGTGTTTATCAAATGGGATAAAAAATGACATTCTACATTTTTAGGTAGTTTTAGGAAGTTATGCGGGAAATGCATTAGTGCATTTTGTAAATAATTTAATTTTCCTGTGAACTTAAGTATCTTCTGGTGTGTTGCTCCATCCGTGTTTTCTGCATAAAAATGCCCTAGAAGCATACTTTGATGCTCCCAGTGTGGGTGTCGTGATCACACACACAACCTCTCTTTCTTCAAACTTGACAGGATGAATTATTGCCAGTTTTGATTTGGTGTAAAAATATATCTGATTCCCTACACAGTTCTGAATAATTCTGATGAACCTTCACATGTATGTATATTTTAGTTCTGTGTCCAAACGGGTGTGTTTGTAGGAATTGTTTGGGTCTAAAAATATCTGCCTGTTTATTTTGTTACACTAAACACAGCATGGTCACTATTGTTCATGCTCAGAAACACATTTTACACACAACTTGTTACATTAAAAACTGGTAATAGTGGTGGCTTAGCTCACACAAACACTAGAAGGTCTCTCAATCACACAGATGCAGCTACACATTAACACTCCCAACAAACACTCTTTACACACACGTGCAGCTCGCTAGCCCAGGACAGTCTATGACGGAGCTGAAGAGCTCCCTCTACAGGCCTGGAGTGCCACTGGACCCTGGCACCGGCTCCACATTTGGACACAGTCAAATGAAAAGTGTTAAATACCCACAGTCTGCTGGAGCACCTTTGAATCATTGGAAATTGTTCAATGGGGTTGCTTGTGTTGTAGCAGGCTTTCAAGAGGAGTGAAAAAAAACAAAAACGCTTGTTACCCAACCCCCCACCTCCCACCCCCACCCCCACCCCCACCCCACAGGGATATCCCACGAGAAAGTGCCATCCATAATCCAGTCTGAATTTGCCTGCTCAGCTGGCAAAGTGTCCAACGGATAAATCTGGGTCTAATTGAGGCACTAAGAGAGCAGGGTGGGTGTTATCTTTGTGAGCCTTTGCACAAACTGACATGGGCAACTTCCTCTTTAACAGCAAGTGATGTTTATACGCCATCCAAGAGCTAATGTGTCATTTCCATGGCTGTTTGTCACGCGTCGTGGCCAAAATCACCCCAGGGCAGCAGACAGAGCTCAATTGGCCACTCTAGTGGATTGAGAAGCTGAATGGGATGTGTAAGGGAAGTGGGGTGGCCTGGATGACCAGAGGAAAGAAAGATGGAAGACATGGATGATTCTGTTCTCCCAACCCAGAGAACACAGTCAAATCTAAGGTGTCAGATCCATTGATAAATAAATGAATAAAGCACCGCTCAGTCAAGGAAACTGAATTCTATTCGATCTTCAAGGAGCCTGCACTCCCCAAAAGGAGGCATTTGGACAATGATTCTGCTTACAAGAAAATGAAGCAAACGCAAGTCAGTCAGAGTTTGGAGCCAATTAACACTTAAAACTTGGGATGGATTCATTTGCGGCTTCGTAAAGAAAAGAGAAAAAAACAAAACAAAAGCTGACAAACAAGTGCGGTTCATCATTATAGAAGGTGGGATGGGCCAGAAAGGGGTGTGAAGGGAAATCTCACAGGCCTAATAATGCAGCAGGCTGGTTTATTGTCTGAAGCCTCGCCTGAACCTGCATGAGAGCGCACGTTATGATGACGGCCTTCTGAGAACGCCGTCAGGGCAATTTCTCTGATTGCCGTGCGAGTTGAGCTGCCATCTCAGAAACTAAAAAAACGTGGCGACATCTCCACAGCTGGAGGCCGTCCTGGCCGAAACGCCCCCACCGCGAGCGCGGTGTGACGGGGAGCGCGGCCTCAGACCGCCGCTTGCCTTTGTCAAAACAAGGCCTTGTTAAAGGGCCAAAACTTTAACAAATAAATAAACTAATAAATTAATAAATTAATAAATAAATACAGTCATTTGGAAAAATACAGCTGGAGCAGCTTGGTTCTATTTGTGGATTCAGCCCCCGCATGGCATCCTCAAATAAAAGATTTAACGAAGTCATAGTCAATAACGAGAGTGCCGCACACATCCGCACACCTCTGCCGAACGGAGACGCCCAGAAACATTTCAGACACACGAATTTAGACTCCATGTTCTGTTCAGGGCCGCTCCGAGGAGTCTGTGGTGAATAAGCTTTGTGCCGCTGTATCTTGATTGTTTTATGCAAATAAGGCGCTGGACGAGGCCGTCTCCAGAGTGGACGGACTTTAATCCCGCGTCTGGTTTCTCTAAAAAGGTCAGTCGGTAAACACAAGACTGTTTACAAGGCTGTCAGGAAAACACATCTCTCTCTCACACACACACACACACACACACACACACATCAAGGTGCTATGTCCTTATCTATCAGGATTAGAGTTATGACGACGCCAGCCAACATGAAACCTGGCAGAAAACATCATTTCCACCAAAAGTTTCACTTGTTTGTAAACATTCATGGTGAACTACATCAAGCAAATGTCCATGGTGAAGCTGCTGGAGAGGACCTTCAGCCCTAAAGGAAGCTGTGAAGGTCTTTGATACAATGTGTTGGGAAATTGGGCTAAACATGAAGGCACTGTGTCTCAGGTTCTGTTATTTTCCAGCTCTGATGTCCAAAAACACTAAACACCCCATGATTAAGGGTAAGCTCCTGCTTGGTTGAAGCCGAGAGTGAAACGTAAAGTTCAGCCCACCCACGGATCTGTCATCCCCATTCCCAAAAACAGTCCTGGCACTCTTCCCACTCAAACCCCTGCTTTAGCCGAGTAGTCCTGAGATCTTTTGAAAGATTTTCTCTGCCTCTGTGAGAGAAAAAACAGTGTGGAGTGTTTTTTTTATTATTATTTCAAGAGCTGAACGTATTTTTCTGTTGAAATCACTGTAATATTAATGAATTTCATATGGGAAACATGAGTCATGAAAACAGAAGGTGGATCTGAATCCAAATCCAGATCTAGTTTGTTGAAGTTAAGCCCTGTTCAGAAAACTGAGGACCAAAATTGCATAAATTGCCTTTAAATATTGTTTATGTCTCCTATACATGGTTCTGTTTGAGGTCCTGTTAATACATGGTTTGAAAATGTGGATCATAATTGGACAACCGAGACAAAGGTGTCTCCAAGATGTCCACCTGACTCCTTAAGACAACACATCAACTTCCACAAAGAAACACATTAGACCACAATAGACAAAATTTGGTCCAACTCGCCATAACATGGGATGCATCTGTCCCGAGTCTTCCAGAACTTTGTTATCGTGTAAAAGTTTCATTTAACACTCCATGCAGTTGTTCAAAGGTCATGTGACACATTTTCCTGTAACATCCTTGTCTGACTCACATGACCTGAATCATATACTACTGGTCAAAAGTTTTAGAACACCCCAGCTTTTCTCTTTTTGTACTGAAATTCAGGTGGTTCAGTGTCTGGTTGTGATGCTGCAGAAATTCCCATAAGCTGCGGCTCTTCTAGTCGCTCTGCTTTCTCTCTTCTGTCCAGTTCCTCCTAAAGCAGCTCGCTGGTTCAGTCTGGACTCTTCTGGACTCTCCATGTTCTCCAGATCTCCGTCCTGTTCTGTTTTTAGAGGTAGTTCTGGTAGAGCGTGGACTTAAGTTTTGGGACACTATCTTGCTGTAGGACGAACGGACCGACTCGACACAAACCAGAGGTCCAGCATGGAGCTCCAGAATTATTTCCACTTCTGGAGAACCTCACCATTTTTAAACCTCTCACAGTCCACTTGAACTGTTTTGAATTTCAATAAATAAAGCTCGAAACACTGGGGTGTTCCAAAACTTTTGACCAGAAGTGTTCAAGAAAAGTGTAAGATCATGTCATTTTCATATTTAGATCTCAGGAACTCTTCAGCGATGTGAGACCCTGTGCTTTTCCAATTTGTCTTGCAACCCTACACACATTTTAATCTCCTCTGTCTTAATGGGGAGCACTTGGGAGAAAAAAAAAAAGCACAGAGATCAGCTATATTTCAACTGCGACGGCACCTGTAGTGATCTCTTATTGCATGTGGTCATTATAATCAGACCCAGTAGGACCCCACAATTCATAAAACAAACAAACAAACAAAAGTACCTGTTTGTCACCACTCTGGCAAATGATGTATTTTTTGGAGCCCTTATTGGGCAGCGTGGGAGAATTTTCACTTGGCATGCATTCTGAACTGCCAAACACAAGAAAATGTCTTTCATTTAATTAGTTCAGTTTAACAAAACCCAAAGAACGTCTTGAGCAAATGAAGCGTGTGTGGGAGGGTACTGATTCAATCAATTATCTCATTTTTCGAAAAGATGAAGGTTTTTTAGATATTGACTAGTCTACATAACTTGTAGACCTCATGTTTGAAAAGTTTTGATTGGGCTTTTAAAGAACTGCTAGCAAGTGGCGGGGTGTTATTCAGTAAAGTTAATGATGTAGCGCTAGTGTAGTGCTTTACTACAGATGCCATGCATCCACATCTGCATAAATACACACCAGTGATCCATACGCACTCCTCAGACCGGGGGATCGGAGTGTGCAGGAGCACTTGTCTCAAAGAAGGGTCTAGTTTGATTGTCTGGAACCAAAACAGTTGTTTAGAATGAGAATGTGCCATTATGGATGGGGGGCAATCAATCAATTTCAGGGGTCCTTATGTGGCCCCTGGCAAACCGGCAACATAAACAGTCGCCTATATTGTCTAAAACAGATTTCTTATGTGTCAGTCTAGCACCGGAGGAGGAAAACCATCAAAACCGGAACACTTCCCGCTAATTACTGTCAAACTTTTAACAATGATTAGCAGGTCAACAAGAGTGTGAAGGGAATTTGCTAGCAATGTGCTAACATCACCAATAGCAAAGCAGCAGCACGGATATTGTAAGACAAGCGATTGGCAAAAAGCCTCAGGGGTGATGTCGGAGTGATTGGACAGTAATGGCATCTCAGCTTTTGCAGGTGTTGGACTGATTTACAGACAAACCGCCATCGTTTATCCCTGCTGTTATATCAGAACCTATTATGGCTGGGATTGGAACACAGCATCCAAAGGCTGACCTGAAGTCTTGCTTTCATGGCACCAATTTGGGTCTGACCAATCATTTTAAGTACAACATAACATCACAGCACACAGTGTGAACAGTGTGAACCTCTTTTCTCCAGTTAACCCGTTCACCCGAGTGAATCGGTGGGTGGCCAGTGGTGAGGCGCTCAGGGAGAAACGTGTGTGGATGTTTCTTTGCTCAGGGCACCTCAGTGGTGCCACAACCAGTCCTGGGATTCAAACCCATGCCCTTAGAACCAACTACTTTACCACCAGGCCACCAGCTGCCCTATACTGATCTTGTGACCAATACTGGTTTTGAAGAGCTAAAAAAGTGAGAGTGAGGAGCTCAGACATTCGGGATGGGCTCGGAGTCGAACCGCCACTCCTCCACACCAAACAGAGGCAGTAGAGATGGTTTCACTGATCTAATAGGATGGGGGAACTGGCCTGCCCTTCTCAGCCTGCAGAAACTCTGACCAGGAACTGGATACGCCGCAGAAAACTAAACAAAACTAAATTGGAACCAAACATTAAACAGTGCTTAATTGACTAAAGGGGACATTCACCAAATTGACAAAATTTTGACATAATTCATATTTTGAAATGCAAACAAAGTCATTCAAAGTCAAAACACTTGTAAATGATCATAGTTATGTACAGTGGTGGTGACATTAATATAGAATAGAATAGAATAGAAGTCTTTTTCATTGTGCTTTAAGAACAACAAAATTGTGTGCAAACCCATTCAGTGCACGAGAGCAGAAAGTTTAAACTCAAATTAAGAGCAATAAAATAACAATAAATATAGTATATTTAGAGCTAAAGGTTCTCACACACTTGCATGGCCATGTTACACTGGGTTTTTTAATAGTGTTGCAGCCAAGTTTCTGCTTAAACTTGTTTAAAAAAACCTGGTAAGAAAATGTATTTCTTTTGCACTACATGTAAATTCCTCTACATTTAATCATTATTTTGAATTATTAACATCTTAGCAAATGAATTAAGGACACGAGACAAACTTGCAAGGGAAAAAAAAAATGGAAGTGGTTTGAGATGCCACATAGAAACTCATCCCCACATCAAAATCAACCTGCATTGTTGAAAATGAATCCTGAATAACAAAAATTTCCATACAATCACTCATTTTGGTCACGTCATCCCCCCTTTTCCCACAGAAGAGAGGTGCTTTCCATAGACTCCATTCTAGGGTTGTCTTTATTTAAACCAAAACGAAAGGCACAACGGCCCAAAAACTCCAACATGAACAGAAAGCACATTATAACTTTCATAACCAGCAAAATACAAAGTAAACTGAACCCCTTAAATATAAAACCTCTTAGACCCAAATCCTCCTGATCACCCTAATTAGAACCTGGTGTGAACAGGAGGCCAAACCCACACAATACACATCATATGTCCAAAACTGGTACCAAGGGTGACAACTAGCAGGCACCCGACGTCACAATAAAAAAAAACTGGAGTTGAATTCTCCCTTTCTGTGGTGGCATCACCATCTCAGGACATTTTGGAGGAGAATTCCTCGAACCTCGGGACAAATGTCTAGCCAACATGTGGCCAAGTGTAATAAATCTGAACATCAAAATAGGATGGTTCTTCAAGTAAACAGCCTTTTCGATTACCTGGTAATGTCAATGTTCTTGGAAGATCTACTGCTAGAGGACTTTTACATGACGAGAACGTTCATTTGCATTTAAATGTTTTTTTTGTACTTACTCATTTACAAGCAGTGGTTTTTAGGGAACAATAATGATTCTTTCATGGCACACACCCTTTTTTGCACCTTTTTTAAAGAGTATATGTTCAAAAATTTGCTGTTCCTGTTTTTTGTCCATGCGGCAGACACAGCGAGTCTATCTACAGCTGTGTGAAGAGAACATTCCCTCGCCTCCTCTAATCGTGCTGACTTTATGATTGTTTGTTTATTGCGAACTGTGTGTTGTTGAGAGCTCTCGATGACTTAAGTGGTGGGAAAGCCCGACAAATGTCACCCAGGTGCTGTTACCCTCCAAGTCTGGCTCTTTTAGTCTTTCTGCTGTTATAGTGCTTCAGGAAATTTTGCAGGGGGCGATGCTTTTTTATGGATTCTCCCCAAACAAGAAGAATAAATGGCTTTCGATGAAGACCAAAACAATTACAAGCAATTAAGCTTTTTAAAGCCAAACAAGCACAAAAAACACTATTTAGAGCAGCAAACACTGCAGGTCAAAGGTTCAGAATTTAGATTTTATATACACTAAAAATTAAAAGGCATCCTAGGTGGTTGCTGGGGTTTTGCAGATCAGTTGATATAGTATCTCTGGTAGCTCTTAAGGTGTGGCTGAGTGGCAGCTGTACTATCTCTGATGGTCTCCAGGCTGTTAGAGATTATATTGCTGTCTGACTGCTGTGACATATTTCATGGTCCCTTGGGTGGTTATAGATGGTTGCAGTGCAACATCGTACACTATGACGATTTTATATTTTTTTATAGAATCATTTAATCTGTCTGGTGTTGCTAAGTGGTTGCTATGGAGTTCAGGTGGTTGTTATGGAGGTCAATTGGTTGTTATGATGTTGCTAGGTGGTTGCTATGGAGGTCAAGTGGTTGTTATGGTGTTGTTAGATGGTTGCTATGGAGGTCAGGTGGTTGTTATGTTACTAGGTGGTTGCTATGGAGGTCAGCTATTTGTTATGGTGTTGCTAGGTGGTTGCTATGGAGGTCAGGTGGTTTTTATGGTGATGTAAGATGGTTGCTATGGAGGTCGGGTGGTTGCTATGTTACTAGGTGGTTGCTATGGAGGTCAGGTGGTTGTTGTGAGGTTGCTAGGTGGTTGCTATGGAGGTCAAGTGGTTGTTATGGTGTTAGGTGGTTGCTATGGAGGTCAGGTGGTTGTTATGGTGTTGTTAGGTTGTTGCTGTGGAGTTCAAGTGGTTGTTATGGTGTTGTTAAGTGGTTGCTATGGAGGCCAGGTGGTTGTTATGTTACTAGGTGGTTGCTATAGAGGTCAGGTGGTTGTTATGTTACTAGGTAGTTGCTATGGAGGTCAGGTGATTGTTATGTTACTAGGTGGTTGTTACGGAGGTCAGGTGGTTGTTGTAGTGTTGCTAGGTGGTTGCTATGGATGTCAGGTGGTTGTTATGGCGTTGTTAGGGTGTTGCCATGGAGGTCAGGTGGTTGTTATGGTGTTGCTAGGTGGTTTGCTAGACTGATGCTAACTGGTTTCTATGGTATCTCTTTTGGATCCTAGGGTGGTGATAAAGGGTTGCTTAGCAACACCTTACATCAGCATCATTTTAGATTTTATTTATAGAACAGAACTTTTGACTTGTCTGCAAGTGAACTGGCTTTGTATAATAAACCCGATTAAATAAGTGAAGAAACATGTATAACACTAAGCAGGCCCTCATGACCTCACACTGGATGAGGATGATCCAGAAGAAAAGATCTAAGCGACTTACAGAGACACTTAATTACCAGGGCATGGATGGAAGGTGCTCCTCAAAGACTGGCCGCGTTTCAATAGGAACCAAAGAGACTAAAACGACCTCTGCATTTATATCTATGAAAGACTTGAGTAAACAGGACTGGAGAATGCAGGTTCAGTGAAAGAGATGCTCCAATAGTGCGGTATGTAAGAGTTTCCCTTAGCAAAAAGGTAGTTTATTCAAGTGTACTAAAAGTATACTTATCTTATACTAAAAGTGAGGCTGTATTCTTGAAGTTTACTTTTCATGTACCTTATTTTATATCATTAGGAATAGTATAGTGAAATATACTTGACTTGTACTGATTAGTATAAAGAAGTCTATAAAGTATACCTTTGTAAACTAAAAATGACCTTGTAAAGTAGGACTCTAAAAGTATATAAACTTAAAAATGTTCCAATTTAGTCTAAAGAAGTATTAAACTAGTATAATTTCTAGTACACTGCAAGTACATGGTCTGTATTTTTGCTATATTTATACTTACATTCAAGTATATTTAATAAAATGAACCTCGGGTTAAGACCGGTTCAAACAGAGAGAGCGTTATCAGAGTACAGAGCATGAGCCCATGGACAAACGACCATCTGAGAGGTCAGCGGTATAAAAAAACGGGTTGTGATGGTGCATGCATGGTCTGGATCCACTGTATGTTGTTTTATGTATTTTCCCCCTGTGTCCTGGCTCTGACCGAGCATGACGCATGCAGTGAATGAAGCTAATGGCAGACTGAGGCACATCGTCTGTGACATTATTCAGTCACAGTCTACAGCCAGTGGACTCCCCCTCACCCCCCCTCCCACTTCTTATTGTTTTATGCTGAGCCACCCGGATCGTTTCGTCCAATCTGTGCACAGCTTGAGAGTCCTCCAGCACGAGCCTGTTAGTGCTGTAGCACGCCAGTGCCCTCGGCTCTCTCCTGGCAGACGCAGCTCAACTCCGACACCATGGCAGATGTCAGTGTGAGTCTTTATGAAGCTCCCAGACAGATCTCTCTCCCTCTCTCTCTCTCTCTCTCTCTCTCTTTCTCCCTCTCTCTCTCTCACCACCTACGTTCTCAAGCTGACGTGCGGAGGACGATGTGTCTCAGAACTAGCGAAAAACAGTGAGGACCAAGGGCTGGTGTCAGAATAGCTCCAACAGCAAGGCGAGCGCAGAGGATTGAGATATGCAGGGCGGGGGGGTGTTTAGGGCCACAGACAGGCCAGCAGTCGGACAGGTTTTGATATCTCTGAGTGGCTGGATTGGGCGCTGTGAGGTCCGCGAGGAAGCTTGGCTGAGGATAAAGGCCCTGAAGAAGCAGACAGGTGGATGGCATAGTTTGACACCTCGCTCCTCTCTTTTTATCTCAGCATGCCGCCGAAGCGCTGGCACGCCATAAGAGCTCCAGGGAGCCAAAAACACAAAAAAACATTATCTCCTTCCTCCGCCAGCCCCGGCTTCCCCTCCCCTTCTCCCTTCTTTATCTGCTGACAATGTTGACAGAGCAGAACCTGCCTGAGAGTTTGCAGTACAGACGGCGTTTGTACGTGAGGACACACAAATAAAACGTCTTGTGGAATCATATTTGAATCTCAGTCAGAAAGATACAAGAGCAGAGCTTCTAAGGGCAGATGCCTGGGTTTAGACGTCTCAAGTCACGACTTCCATCTCAACTTGAGACACAGGGGCACCACTGAAAAGTGTAAAGTGGCCAATTATATTAAGCGCGAACAAGCCACAGCAGTGAGAAATTGTTCTCTGCATTTAACACATTTGAAGCTTTGAAGCAGTGGGTGGGGCCACTGGGAGTCCTGAGATCCGAACCTCTGGCCTTCCGATCGGAGGGGCAACTTCCTTAACCACCAGGCCACCAGCTGCCCTTGTGATGAAAACTGATCTTGAAGAGTTAAAAGGTGGGAGTGAGGAGCTCAGAAATTCAGGATGGGCTTGGAGTCGAAAGGAGAGTTGAGGTTATTTCCGGGATCCTGTCAGGATGCCTCCTGGGCGCCTACCTAGAGAAGTGTTCCTTGCCTCCGGACCAAGAGGTCCTGGGTTCGAATCCTACCTCCAGCACCACCACTGGGTCCCTGAGCAAGACCCTTAACACCAAGCTGCTCCAGGGACACTGCCTCCTGTAGTTAGAGAATGGAAGTTGCTTTGGATAAAGGTGTCTGCTAAATGCCACAAATGTAAATATTATGACTGGCCTAGGAACGTCTAAGGATTTCACAGAATTAGCTGGTGGATGTAGTGGCGAAAGGAAGGTCTGGCCAGCTCTTTTCAGCCTGCTGACCAGGAACCAGATATGCTGCAGTTCGGGCGGGACTCTGACTTCAAATACCAATTCAAACAAATAAGTGAAGGCATCCACGATGGTATTTGAAGTGGACGTTTAATTCTCTGACGTTTAAATTAACATTTTTTCTTCGCCAACTTAGTCATTGCCTTCAGTATACCGGCTTGGGCTCCTCAAACAAATGATGCTACCAAGCTCGAAAGGTGAAGACTGACATGTCCTTCATGCAAAAAAAAAAGCACCACAGGATAGGGCATTAACAGAAAAATGGATTAGCCAACTAGTCAACTTCAGAGGCACAAGTAAAACCCCCCTGAGAGAAGTTGACTAGTGGAGTGTTTTATTTTTTCTCTGTGCCCTCGCTTGTGTACACAGTGCATTCTCAGCCTCTAATTGACTGACCCTGACACGCATTCTTAACCAATTACTGTAGGCCCTTCATAAAAAGGGTGCTACTGTTGGCGCAAGTTAAATAAAAACACAAAACCACAACAAGACGAGAGCTAACTAACATGCTAACGCTAGCACCGCAGATAGTCCGGTCCAGAGGAGCTGAGCGGTGCCGCAGCTTAAACTCCTCCCACTTTCTGTTTACACCTAAATTTACCAGAACATTCAAGGTATCAGCCTCTGTTTAGTTTCATTGTCATGTTGGCTGTTAATTTTCCTGAGATTTTGAATGAAAGTGCCTGAGTGTTGGACTCCTGTTTTCCTCTGTGTTCTGTGTGATGCTATCAAACGATTCGTCAGCTCGACTTTGACTTTAATGAACGATAATTAGAACTGAAATGATCTGAAGTAGAAATGATCTGACCGTCAGCTAACAGACACCTGTGAAAGATCATAGATGACTATCCAAGCCGCCCAGAGAGTAAAATTGCCTGTTATGCTTTTTCAGAGTTCCAGCCATAGATGGAATGCTGAGAAGTTGGAGATTGAACCAGTAACCTCCCATTGATGGGACCAGCGTTTCGATGGTTATACCACTTGGGAGCCATGAGCCAGATTTCTGATAGCTCAAAAGAAAAAGGTCTTCCAATGCCAGTGAAAATGTTACACAATATATTTTGCCTTTTTTTAAATCTTTCATTGCAACATGAAACAAAAGAAGTGTGCTTTCTCGTATCCTCATGACAGTCAAAGCTCTCCTTGGATCATTTACAAGCTACTACCACCGTTACACGCCAGTGTTCTGTGCTGTGAGAAAAGGAAGAGTGTGTTTTTCTACACCCACATGTAAACCCAGCATCACCTCAGTTGACTGGTTCTGCAGGTTGTAGGACTTGGAGACGTGATGTTGAGCATTATCAAGAAAAGTGTCAGCTGTCTACATGCCATACTGGTCTGCAGGACTTCAGCTAGACGTTTGAACAGGACTTGACTGAGGGTGCGGTTCTTCCTCTCCCAGGTCTGTAACTCCAACGCATGCAGCATGGTACTTTACATGACGGGCACTAGGTCTGACAGGGGGCCACTGTAATACATTATTACTCAGACCAGCTCAACCACATCCGAGCCGTCCTGAGATGTGGCACCTTGAAGGAGTGGTGAGGCGAGGCCACGCTGGAGCAGAAGAAAGCAGGGAGCAGGGGGGCAATGCATTTTCCACAAGGGTCCCGGAAACCAAAGCTCCAGCTGTCATTCAGGAATCCCGCTGTCATTCCAGAGCCATGGAGACAAAGTCACCTTGAATCTGCACCCTGGACAGGTGACGTGCAAAGGAAAGGGAGAGGGGGTGATGGAGAGTGAGTGAGGGGACCTGACATGCCTGGTACTCGGGGCCCCAGGGGAGCGCAACATATTCCCAACACCTTCACGCTGGTTCAGCAACAATCTCTTCCCTTCCCGCCTCTCCAGTCTTCATTTCCATCCCTCTGTAGCGCGGCCCGGTCTCCCGCTCGCCCTGTTCTCGACCCCCTCGGCCTGGATCCACTTCACTCCTCACCCACGCCCTTCAGCATAAAGAATTTATATGGTCAATGTCTTGTGTTGCATTTTACAGTAACGGTGTAAGGGCGTATAGATTTCATCAGTAGCCTCATCAATAGTGAGAGCCTGGTAACAAATAATGCATTCGTCCGTATTGGCATCTGGGCTGCTGCATGGCCCGGTCCAAACAACAGATCTATTACCTGGAGGTGCCCATGTTGCACAATGTAATCGCCTCAGCTGGGTTAAAGCTACTTTACACCCATTCATCAGTACTGTGCCGCGGCACTAAATGTCAATACCACGCCTGCACTTCTGCTGTCGGCCGGCATGTAAATTGGATGTATTCGTGTAATTAATCACAAGTGTGGCTGATTGAGGATGATACCAGGACTAAGGTCAGAGTCCTAGAGCTGGAATAGATGGCACATACACACACACACATACTTCAGCCTGTATATCAGGGTCGACTGCAGTGGAATGCAGATCCTTCTATGTCCTTCTGTATTTTAGTTAATACGATTCACACAACGCCATTTAGAGGTAAAATGGTGCAGAGAAACTACGATGGTGGTGAATGGAACCACATGTCGCCACGTCTACAAAACAAACATGTTTTTTTTTCACAGTTGATCAGAGAACATACACTTTTCTTTATGTGCAGAGGTGAAATTAAAACACTCCCTAAAAAAAGTCCTTTGGGAAATATTTTCCGCTGTAATGTTCATTTCAGGTCAAAATGCTCCCCAAACCACTAGAAAAACAACGTCTCAGGCATCATGCTGCAGATTCATAACCATCTCTGTGAGGGAGCTTTGATTCCACTGACCACTACTATAAACTGTTCTCACTCTCAGTTTTGTCTAGAACGGAGAATTTCACACCAAACCACTCCAAAGTGTCTCGGATGGTAAGAAAACTATGTGAAAAATCGTTGCAATTCTCCGTTTATTTCTGCAGGACTGTCAGCGCTTGTTGCTTTAGTGCTTTAAAGCCTTAAGCAAGACGATAGTCTGATTGCTGCTTAAAGTGCGAAAGTGTCAGAGGCGTTTAGAGACAGTCATCCTCAATAAATTGCTTGTCTTTTCATCCAATTAAGCTGGCAAGCCAGGCTCTATTGAAAACTATAGCTTTGCTATGAAGCGAATGCGATTATTAAAGCTCAATCTATTTCTTTAGTTCCCTCCTACCGACGGATGACAGAGGATCCACTCAATAGCTCCGACTTCTGAAGCTCGGGGTCCATTTAATCAAAAGCAGCATTCAAGGACGTTTCCATTCAACAACCATATCATTATTTCAACCAGCTCAAAAAGTTATGGCCTCAGGACTACCAGATGCACTGTTCAATAGTTTACAATCACAAGTTCATATAATTGTGAATAATTAGTTGAAAATCTGTAGAATTCAGTAAAAAGATCAAGGATGAACAGAGCATTTAAGATTAGTGTTTTATGTCTAAACTGAGCCTGTATGAGGAGGTTCACAGAACCCACATGTGTGATTTAGGTTCTATTTATTGATGGCTCTGTAAACATAATACAGTGAAGCTTAATACAATTAAGCTTTAACATAATTGAAGTAAACATTTATAATAACATTAACATGAAATATAGCATTAATATTTATTTAAGTTTTATGTTTCAAAAGGGAGATGACTGAGTTAGACAAAAGTCCTCTAACTATAGTAAATAAATTCTCTTTGAACAATTAATACTTAATATAATTTACTGCAATTTATAATAGATTATTATACTAGTACAATAAAAACAATGAAACCTTGACTTTTTCTTGGCAACAGGTTCCAACAAAATTTAATTATGAAACTTGAAAACAAAGTTGACTAATAGAAAAAAAAAACATTTCAAGTCAACAAACAATTATTGTGAGTAAAATATAAATATAGTAAGTAAGTAAAGTGCACAACCTTCCTTGTTCATTTTTTTGAGTGCTTGTTTTGTGGTTACTTACTGACTGTTACGGATCTCTTGGCGAGGTGAGGGAGGGGGAGGACGCACTCGTTAGTGATACAGGTTTTTAATGAAACTCAGTTCCAAACAGAGGCACACATATGTACTCCTCTTTAACTTCAAACAAAAGCACACATATATGAAATCTTCCTC